>WNWK01019983.1:0-36727 GCA_009830355.1 Cherax destructor | reverse complement strand
TAACAATGGAGCCTTCAACTGTTACCGGTAATTTATCTTCAGTATTTCCCTGGGCATCCCCTTGTTTACTATCTACCGTGTTATTGCTAGTTTGTAACACTGTTTTGTGTGTGTCCTTATCTACACCTGTTTCCCCATCATTTATTTCACTAGAGCTACTGTCCCTCTTCAGGTCACCATCATTTATTTCAACATCTGTACCAGGGGCGATAGCACCATCTGGCCCTGATTTTTTACTTTCCCAACTGTTATAGAAAGCTGTCATGTTTTTTATGAAGTCCGATTTGGTGTTGTCATCTTTTAATATCGATGTGATTTTATTCCACAGTTCGGTCTCATTTGGACATACCCAAAAACACTTCCCTTGTTTAATATCTCGGGTGGTAGAGTCTTGAATGTCTACACAAGGGGCGTGGCACCATTTACCACAAAAGATGCATGAAATCCATGCAGAGGAACGTTTGCTTGTTAGGTTGCATATTCCACAGGGTTTCATGATTGATTTTTGTTGGTTGCTTTACTGTATATTCTACTAATAGGATCCCTGAAGTGGTGATCCGTATATTTGTATCGTATCTATTTTATTTGCATGTGTAAGTGTTTGGACAATTTTAACTCATAAAAGTTATTCTTACTGTTAATGTTTGGGTGTTTGATAAGGTCCCCTAAAACTCCGTCCGCTTATTGAATCCGGACTCGGATACCAGTTTTGAATCCAGCCAATGGTTCCCTTATTTCTTTGATCTGACGAGATCCAGTGTCACTTATTTAATGAATCCTGTAGGGGTTGTCTGGGTTACGCGAGACAGATCACTGGAAGATGATTAAACAGAGTAATAATGATCGGTATGGTACAAAAGTATAACTTAAGTGTTGGAGATAAAAACCGTTCCTTCTGGCAGCTCCTACTGTACGGCGGCCGTACCTCTGGCACCCTGGTTTACCTCTGGCACCCTGGTTTACCTCTGGCACCCTGGTTTACCTCTGGCACCCTGTTTACTTCTGGCACCCTGGTAAAACCTCACATCGCTTTAACACCTGGGTTTCCGTGTACTTATGGTTCACTCTACTGGGTTTAGATTTTGTTTTTGTTTTTCCTACACCACAACACTGCTGGTTTTTTCTATGATGACTGGAAGATATACGGACTTATGTTAGTGAAATCGTTCACTGACAACTTACTACTCGACACTGTTTATCGTATTTTTCAGCTGGACAAATTACGTATTATTATTATTATTATTATTATTATTATTATTATTATTATTATTATTATTACATGGTGTGGAACAAGGTGGTCAGTCCCTCAGCCTGGAGAAGAGTTCAGCTCCATGGTGTGGAACAAGGTGGTCAGTGCCTCAGCCTGGAGAAGAGTTCAGCTCCATGGTGTGGAACAAGGTGGTCAGTCCCTCAACCTGGAGAAGAGTTCAGCTCCATGGTGTGGAACAAGGTAGTCAGTCCCTCAGCCTGGAGAAGAGTTCAGCTCCATGGTGTGGAACAAGGTAGTCAGTCCCTCAGCCTGGAGAAGAGTTCAGCTCCATGGTGTGGAACAAGGTGGTCAGTCCCTCAGCCTGGAGAAGAGTTCAGCTCCATGGTGTGGAACAAGGTAGTCAGTCCCTCAGCCTGGAGAAGAGTTCAGCTCCATGGTGTGGAACAAGGTGGTTAGTCTCTCAGCCTGGAGAAGAGTTCAGCTCCATGGTGTGGAACAAGGTGGTCAGTCCCTCAGCCTGGAGAAGAGTTCAGCTCCATGGTGTGGAACAAGGTAGTCAGTCCCTCAGCCTGGAGAAGAGTTCAGCTCCATGGTGTGGAACAAGGTGGTCAGTCCCTCAACCTGGAGAAGAGTTCAGCTCCATGGTGTGGAACAAGGTAGTCAGTCCCTCAGCCTGGAGAAGAGTTCAGCTTCATGGTGTGGAACAAGGTAGTCAGTCCCTCAGCCTGGAGAAGAGTTCAGCTCCATGGTGTGGAACAAGGTAGTCAGTCCCTCAGCCTGGAGAAGAGTTCAGCTCCATGGTGTGGAACAAGGTGGTTAGTCTCTCAGCCTGGAGAAGAGTTAGTAAGTTGATGGAGTTGATGGACCGATTAATATAATATGTATTAATATCATCAATAAATATACCCAACTGTTGCACATGTTTTAATCTTCATTATTACATATATAAATATACATGTGTAGCGCTAGTTATAGCGGTGTGAGAGAGGTGAGTGAGGCGTGGTAACACTGTCCTGGCCTTCTCACGCTGCTCCTCACTACGTCTACAAGGTACACGCTCATCTCTTCTTATTTTCACCTAAAATATTATATATGTATTATAATACTTGGTTAATTGAGGCGCTTTATTGCTTGTTAAACATTTTTAAACGTAAATACGTCTTCCTAGGCTGTGAAAACCCATGTTTTACTTTATTATCTTCAAATATTTGGTGGTAGGTTATTAGCACATGTTTTGAAGGCTTGTTATTGTCCTCTTAGGTATAATATACACGTTGATGTGTATTACCGTCACATTATTACCGTCATGTTAATATTACTGTTAAATATAGTTTACATAAGAAATATAGAGAAGGAACACAGCAGGCCTACTGGCCCACGTGAGGCAGATCCAAGTCACCTACTGGCTTAATGTGTACTTGGACGCCAGCACAGTGGGTAAGTATATCTAGGTACAGGTACACATAAGTATAATTATCAGAGTACAGTGGTACCTCGGTATACGTCCTTAATCCGTTCCAGGACCTTGGACTTAAACCAAACAGGACGTATACCAAACGAATTTTCCCATAAGAAATATAGGGAAAAACGATTAATCCGTTACCATGAAAAAAAAATCCAATTGTTATTGGCATATTATACATTGATGGGGTTGTATAAAATTATTTAAACACTGCTTAATACTAAAATATGTAATTTAAAAAATGCTTGATACTAAAATATGTAATTTAAAAACTGCTTGATACTAAAATATGTACGTAATTTAAACACTGCTTAATACTAAAATACATAAATAAATACAAAAGAATTATATGAAATAAATGCAAATTTAACCTCTCTTAAATGCTGAAAAGAATAGAGTGCCTACTTTTTTTTTATATTTTATTTATAAAACACACAAAGGTACATTAACAACAAACTGCAAAACTGTACAAAACATTAACATTATATAATGACAATGACACAAAGAAAATTCGTATCTGATACCACTCCACTTGTGGTTTCTGAACATAAACACTTAAAAGCTAAACATCATACAGATAAAGTATAAAACCCTGTTTTACACAAAAACCATGAACACAGGACACTATATCCCATAAGGTAAGAACAAATTACCTCTACATAAAACATATGCATAAATAGTACTAAATACCTCTAACCAAAGAGGCCATAGGCATCAAGACTGCCAACTTAATAATGCTAAAACTGAGCATTACTGTAACATTACATAATAGCAATGATACTAATTCTTATCTGATACCATGCAAGTTGTGATTTATAACCCAACATATAAAGGATTTACCATCTGATTGAATATTTCAAGGTCATAATATGAACTTTACAAAATTAATTGACCACAAAACACAACACTTGACAAAAACCAACTTAATTTCCTACCCCTATCCCTATTAGACTACTACTATCACTTAATACAAGCACGTATCCCAACCCACAGAGCATATATCACCATAACAACATACAATAATTCATAAACACACACACACACACACACACACACACAAAATAAGAACTAAGTACTGCTATACATAAGATCTATGTACTATGATGATACCCTGAATCATCATACAAAACTTTTTCTATGTAATACCCACACGATAAGATCGTTGGCATCATTAATTCCAAAAGCTATACAAAACAGTACAATACTTTCACATTGCTTAATGACAATGATATGATGAATATGAAATGGAGCTATACCCTATCATTACATAATGACAATGATAATGTAAAAACCTTATCTGATACCATGAATCTTGTGGTAATATTACAACAACTCCACAACAAATTATAGTTACCTGTTTTGAGAGTACTTATAATGAACAAGATATGTAATATTTGATAACATTATTAACATGATCCCGTACAACGTCCAGGAACTATACCTTCCTGTCTCATAAAAACCATTGATTACCATGCTCCAACACTTCAGAAAGCCCCCTTTTGCGTACTTCTTTCCCTTGAACCTGTTCTTTGTCACATCATAATGTAAAGTCAAGTCCAAACAAGTTCATCCTGTCATCCTCTCATACCTATGCAACACCTTTCCGCGTCAGCTGTCTTTTCCCCGTCGCTCAATAAAAAAGCATATTCGTCACCAGTCGTCCCCCCCCTCTCAACATTCACTCTACTAAGCACCCTAAAACCTCATTCAACACAACATCGACCCCTCCCTACCTACTCCGGCTTCCAAAGAATCCAGTCCATTCCAGCTCGACTCTGAATCACCGTAATAACTTTGCTACTGTTAATGTCCTATATCCCTCAGAGAAACTCGATACCCATTTACCTCCATATAATAGCCTATTCCTACGCACTGAACGATACACGTGAGCCGCTAAGGCTTTCACCCTACAGTCCCCTCCCACCTCCCTCATTCCCCATGATACATACAAAAAATCTGCAGGTATATTTTTGGGGGGTGTAAAAGGACTAGTCTATTTTACATTATTCCTTATGGGGATAAATTCGTTTGGTAATGGCACTTGAACAGCATTCTCGAACGAAAAAATATCGTAACTCGAGGTACCACTGTATCAGAAATCTTCCCTATGAAGATAGACTGAGGGCCCTGAATCTGCACTCTAGAAAGGCGTAGAATTAGGGGGGATATGATTGAGGTGTATAAATGGAAAACAGGAATAAATAAAGGGGATGTAAATAGCGTGCTAAAAATATCTAGTATTGACAGGACTCGCAGCAATGGCTTTAAGTGTAATTCTAGGGGACTTTAACTTTAGTCAGATTGATTGGAATTTCTTGACAGGGAATTTTGAATAACGACTTTTTAGAAGTAGTTCAGGATTATTTTTTGAAGCAGTTTGTGACAGAACCTACAAGGGGAAGTAACCTACTTGACTTGGTTCTGGCAAACAAGGAATCCCTTGTTAATAATTTAGAAATTACAGAGGAACTTGGCACAAGCGACCACAAGTCAATTACCCTCAGCATTGAAGGGATGTATGGTAGTAGGGATAATTCAGTAACAGTCCCAGACTTTCGCTTAGCAGATTATAATGTGGACTGGGGTAACGAAGAGAGCTATCAATATGACAGCTTTATTAACACTATACAGGCTGCCCAAAGAACATTTATCCCGTATAAAGAAATTAGATCAAGTAGAAATGACCCAAAATGGATGAATAATAGGCTCAAATATCTTTTAGGGCAGAAGAAAGGAATTTATAGGTGCATAAATAGAGGTGAGGGTCATCTTATAAATCAGTATACTGACATTGAGGGACATTAAAAAGGGTATAAGAAAAGCTAACTGGGACTATGAAATTAAAGTTGCTAGGGATTCAAACACTAACCCAAAAAGTTTTTTCCAGGTTTATAGAACAAAAGTTAGGGATAAGATAGGTCCCCTTAAAAATAACTCTGGGCATCTTACTGACAAGGAGAATGATATGTGCTCTATTTTTAATAATTATTTTCTCTCGGTTTTCACACAGGAAGACACTAATAATATCCCAGTAATTAATTTTTATAGTGTCCCTGAAGAAGATAAATTATGTAATATCACAGTCACTAGCGAAATGGTTATGAAACAAGTAGACCGACTGAAACACAATAAATCGCCGGGTCCTGGTGAGCTTTTTGCAAGGGTTCTTAAGGAATGCAAAATGGAACTCTGTGAACCAATATCTAACATTTTTAATTTCTCTTCAAACAGGTGTAGTGTCTGATATGTGGAAGATGGCTAATGTAATTCCTATTTTTAAAGCAGGGGACAAGTCACTACCGTCAAATTACCGCCCAATAAGCCTGATCTCAATTGTAGGCAAATTACTAGAGTCAATTATAGTTTATATTATTAGAAGCCATCTAGATAACCATAATTTGATTAATGATACTCAGCATGGATTCACGAGGGGCCGTTCCTGCCTATCTAATTTATTAACCTTCTTTAGTAAAGCTTTTGAGGCTGTTGATCATGATAAAGAATTCGATATTGTCTATTTAGATTTTAGTAAGGCTTTTGATAGAGTACCACACCAGAGACTGTTAAAGAAAGTGGCAGCTCATGGCATTGGGGGAAAAGTGCTGTCATGGATCGAGTCATGGCTCTCCAATAGGAAGCAGAGAGTGTGCATAAATGGGTTTAAATCCGAGTAGGGATCTGTAACAAGTGGTGTTCCACAGGGATCAGTCTTAGGCCCGTTGTTGTTTATAATATATATCAATGACCTTGATGAGGGAAGACGAATAATGAGGGGGGACATGATCGAGGTATACAAGTGGAAAATGGGTATTAACAAAGGGGATATAAATAAGGTCTTGAGGATCTCTCTCCAAGAGAGAACCCGCAATAATGGATTCAAATTAGATAAGTTTAGATTTAGAAAGGATATAGGAAAGTATTGGTTTGGAAATAGGGTCGTTGATGAGTGGAACAGTCTGCCTAGTAGGGTTATTGAAGCAAGGACCTTGGGTAGTTTCAAATTTAGGTTGGATAAATTCATGAGTGAGAGGGGTTGGATTTGAGTGGGAATTGCACATGAGTAAATAATATTATCAAAGCTTATTTCTTGGGTAGCATTGAATATTTGCAAATATTCTGTTAGTGGGATGGAATGTGAAGGACCTGCCTAATATGGGCCAACAGGCCTGCTGCAGTGTTCCTCCTTTCTTATGTTCTTATTCCGTGTGCCTTAAGTTTTCTCAACAGCCTCTGATGTAGAACTCTATCGAAAGCCTTACTGAAGTCCATATACACAATATCATATTCAATACCACGATCTACCTCCTCAAATACCTTGGTGAAGAAAGTTAGTAAATTCGTAAGACAGGAACACCCCTTTGTAAAACCGTGCTGAGATTCATTAATCAATTTATGCCTTTGAAGATGGCTACGAATTGCTTTCGCAATTATTGATTCCATGAATTTGCTAACTATGGAGGTAAGGCTTATTGGTCTATAGTTCGAAGCTAAGGACCTGTCACCTGTCTTGTAAATAGGTACAGTGGACCCTTGGTTTTCGTGTTTAATCTGTTCCAGAGGGATCGGCTTAAACTAAAATAGGCAAAAACTAAAACCATTTTCCCCGTAAGAAATATTGTAAATTCAATTTTTTTATATATTTTATTTAAATACATAGGAATGTACAAAAACACAATTGTTCGAGACCCCACCACTGTAACACCATCACAAACCACAGACCCCAGTACATGAAACCAAAAGCCACCCACACGATGCACACATAACATGTGTACAAATACAGTGGACCCCCGTGTAACGAACACCCCGGAAATCGTACAATTATGTAAGTATAATATTGTAAGTGCTTGTGGAAGTGTATTTTTGGGGGTCTGAAATAGACTAACCTACGTGACATTATTCCTTAAGGAAGTAAATTCGTTCGGTAATGGCACTTGAGCAGGCTTCTGGAATGAAGTTTTTACGTTACTCGGGGGTTCACTGTATAAGGAAAATGAACAATATTACAAAAATACAATAGTACATTATTTACAATTACAATAGACATTACCACTCCGTCACACTTCACGCGACACACCAAATGCTCAAAAACATACATTATGCAACATATAAAAGTTATTAATTTAAGACTATTTCTATTCCTTGCAACCCCCCCATTACAATACAGTAAATAACTATAACTTAAGACAGGTCATTATATAACTTTAACAGGATACTTGTACTGATCGTACTCCCAGTACATTAGACCCCCTATACACATTGGATACAATGAACACAATGACAATCAAGCGCTAACATTCAACGGCGAACCACCCCTAAATCGTGAAAACTACTATATATTTATCAAGTATATAAAATAAAAACAAGTATATACCGCAAAGTCATTAAGCCCCAACCCAATGAGGCATCAGCCAATTCTGATGATTGAACCAAGTTATACAAAAATATATCACACAATATACTAGATGCAATCACTACACTGAAGCATAAATGTGGACTTATATACATTAAGAAAAATGAACATTCTCAATATAATCAACACATCATAAGTATACCACAGAGATATATCAAGTGACTACTACGTACCCACGGATACAATTGTAGGTTCATAAAAACATTTATCCTACAAACACCATGCTATACAAAAAACCCCCTCCTGTATACAGGACAGTAAGAAAATATGAATTTGCACAGAGCATGAGGTTGACTTTTACTTAATACTCATTACAGGACAGTCATTAATCATAACCTAATAAAAGATATTATGCAACTTTGTCTGCAAATGTTTCATCCCACCATATATTAAGTAAAATAGGCCCAATTCATTAGCCTTCAGTAATTATGATCATTTAACCAAATTATACAAAATTATAACACACCGTATAAAAGATGCAATCACAACATCTGTGTGATGAGAAAATGACTTGTATAATCACAAAAACGGTATCAGGAACATTAATAAACTATGAACAAACCCAATAAGAATAATACAACATAATTCAACCACTGTGATATATCAACAAATGAAATTTTTTTTTTCAATTTTATTTAACCCTTTGGGGTCAACAGGCCTTCTCGGAAACCTGTTCCCAGGGTCGAAAAATATTTTGGAATTTTTTTTTTATCTTATGAAATGATAGTTTATTTTTCTAAATCTAAATGGCTAAACAAAACTTTTTGCGATCAATACTTACGGAGATATGGAGGCTTCAAGTTGACATAAATTGAACCGCTGACGGCAACATCACTGACTTCCGGTTGGCCTGTAATCTTTTTTTTTTTCTTGAAGTTGTTTTCTTATCGATTTTTTTTTTCAAATAACTTTTATGGCCTGTGAGACCAATATAAGTGCTGTTTTTCAAATATTCACTAGCTAATTATTACACAATATTGACATAAAGTTTATCACTTTTTTGTTTACAAAACATTTACAACAATGTACAATGTAAAATAATGTTTATATCTATTGTTCAATCATATATATACACATAGAGTCACTGCACATGTTCCTAGAACTTCTGCAGCCTGTGGAAGTCTGAAACATGGTTCCATGCACAGTGGTGTTTTACATTCCACACACATAAAACGAGTGTCTTTGCGTTGCTGTGGGCGTCTTTTTGTATGTGCACAGACATAACACCTCTTCTGAGCCTTTTTCTTGCAAGTAGTAGCAGGCAGTTTTGTTAGGAAGTGTTCATGCCTCAGACGAGAGTGTAGTTGGTGGTAACTTCGTGGGCGGTTTTCTATTGCCGGTGGTGTTCCTTGGTACTTGGTGATTATTTGCCTGATGACAGACAAACAAAATTCGCCATATGGTGGTTTGTTTGTGGTCTTCAACTTATAAACATTATAAGCATTGAGCTTGGAAATGTCCAGAATGTGAAAATAGAGTTTTATGTACCACTTATAACTCTTTCTAACACAGTCAGCAAACCCAATCTGCATGTCACATTTGTCCACTGAACGCATATTGAGAGTGTAGTCCATCACAGCTGCAGGTTTTAGAATGGGTTCATCGGTCTCTCTACTCACCCTGCCAGTGTCTGTCATTTCGTTTGGGTGAATTGATGACAACAGTGTGACATCTCATTTGTCATGCCACCGAAATGCCATGATGTCATTGGCAGCAAACACCTGCACCTCACCTCTATGAGTGCCTGCATTGAACCTAGGCATATGCTTATGATTTGCACGCATTGTACAGCACACATCTGTCAAGTTCACTCGCAAAAAATCACTGAGGGAGGGGCTTGTGTACCAGTTATCAGTACGTATATAATATATGCCCCTTACCAAGATATGGTTCCATCATTGTTCTAACCACATCACCAGAGATACCCAGTAACTTCCTGGTATCTTTCAATGTATTACTTCCAGTGTACACAATAATATCCATTACAATACCACTGTAGCAATCACAAAGCACAAACAACTTTATACAAAAGCATTTCCTCTTGCTTGGTATATACTGCTTGAACGACAGTCTACCTTTGAACAGAATCAGTGACTTGTCAATAACAAGCTTCCTGAAGGGATAAAAATGCATATTGAATTTCTCTTTCAGATACAGAAACACATTCCTAATCTTATATAACCTGTCGTTTCTGTCAGGCCTGGTTTTGTCTGAGAAGTGGAGCATACGTAACAGTAGCACAAATCGATTCACTGATATTATATCACTGAAACCTGGTGTTGCAATCAGGCGGTCTGTCGACCAGTATGATTTGACACAGTGCTTATACACATGTGGCAAAGAAAAGATACATCTCAGCCACAGTTGCCTCTTTCCACCTGTTGAGGCGTGATGTTGGTGAAAGTATTGTGTTTGCCATGGTGTACTCGTAGTATCTGTTGCTTTCCCTGACAATAATTTCCATCAGGGGATTGTCAAAAAATAACTCAAAACATTCCAGTTCAGTGGCATTGTTCCCAAGTGGACAAGTTGGGCATATTCCACTTTGACTTTCATCAAACTGATGGGGATTGGGAATAAAATTGTCAGCTTCCTGCCAATCCCAGGTGCGGTCTGCTGGTGGGTACTGGATATTTACAGGTGGTTGTGGAAGTGGAGGTTGTGGTTGTGGGGGTTGGTGGGTGGGTGAGGATGGCCTTTGTTGTAGCTGAGCTGACTCAGCGGCATTGGTGCCAGCATGGTCCACTGCTGATGCCTCGCGCCTGGCACCACCACCACTACCACTACCAGATGCATGCACATTTCTCATCCCAATTGCAACACTATCGTCTTCATTTTCACTATTACTTCCTGTTGTACGCCCGTGGGATGTACTCCAAGATGTACTCAAAGATGTACTCCTTCCCCTTGGAACAGCATATGGCACGCTAAGAGAGCGCATATACCGTCGTATATACTGACACTTCACTGGAGAATACACGTATTCTGCTCCACTCTCGCTACTGGAACTGTTTTGAAAAGCTTGGAGTTCATATTTACTATCACTATCATAACCATTGCTCACATCAGAGTCTGGGATATGGGTAAATAACAGTTTCCTCTTTCGTTCTGGTACAATTGAGTGTGAACAAGATGCCACAGCACCGGAGGTGGACGGCTGAGGGTCATCTGGGTTTTCCTCAATATTACCGGTATTATGGTCATTAGTTTCGGTCACAACCTCCTCAAAACCTTGAAACTCATCATCACTGACACTCCTATCGGTGTTAGAACTGTCACTAGCGAACAAAAGTGTTCCAATTCGCCGAGGAGTGAGGAGTTTCTTACCGCCAGGCATGGTGAACAAGGTGTACTAACATGGCATTCCCACAATGCACCACTGGGTCCCCAATTTTTTTTCCTACTGCGCACACTGACCACGCAGACCCATTCTCTCACCACTAGGCCTACCAGCCATTTCACGCTTAATTTGAAGGCGCTAGAATTTATGCGTACTAGTACGTGGATAACCCCAAGAGAAAACATAGGCCATGATGAATTACAACTTTAAATGCTTAATGTTACAGATAGGGTATACCTGGAGAGAGTTCCAGGGGTCAACGCCCTTGCGGCCCGGTCTGTGACCAGGCCTCGTGTTGGATCAGAGCCTGATCAACCAGGCTGTTACTGCTGACCGCACGCAGTCCAACGTACGAACCACAGCCTGGCTGGTCAGGTACCAACTTTAGGTGCCTGTCCAGTGGCTGCTTGAAGACAGCCAGGGATCTATTGGTAATACCCTTATGTATGCTGGGAGGCAGTTGAACAGTCTTGGGCCCCTGACACTTATTGTGTTGTCTCTTAACATGCTAGTGGCACCCCTGCTTTTCATTGGGGGGATGTTGCATCATCTGCTGAGTCTTTTGCTTTCGTAGGGAGTGATTTTCATGTGCAAGTTTGGTACTAATCCCTCTAGGATTTTCCAAGTGTATATAATAATGTATCTCTCCCACCTGCATTCTAGCGTTCCCAGTAATTGAGGTGGTTTATCGCAGTTATGTGTGCCGTGAAGGTTCTCTGCACATTTTCTAGGTCAGCCATTTCACCTGCCTTGAAAATTGCAGTTAGTGTGCAGCAATATTCCAGCCTAGATAAAACAAGCGACCTGAAGAGTCATCAAATACAGATGCGAGCAAGGTCATGGAATGGATTAAACTCTTAGGTAGAGGTTCCACTGTAGTATATCGATGATTAAACCATTCAGTTGTCAAAGTGCTTCATCAACATTGATGAATAAATTGCAGATTCTCCCAGTGTTCACATTACAACACAAGATTCATAGTCTTGTTTATTATGGTTTATCATGTTTTCCCATCAAGGTACCCACAAGGCATTACTTGATGTTAATGATAAGCTATTGATCCATGATATTCAATCTAATCTTCCTTTACTTGTGTCATACTGTATTGCCTTATAGGCATCTGGCCCCTTTGGGTTTAGCTCTTCCCAACCTGTCCACCTTCATAGTGTGTATTGATACTGGTTAAAGGCTCTTGATTTCTAATAGAGCTACCCTCCATTAGAGAAAGCCTGATTATATTGCATTCTCTAGACGTTATTATTAATTTTTACATCTGTTGGTAATGTGTGATTGCTGTTAATGAATTCAGTTATCTACTGCTATTAAAATTTTACATATAGGAATAATTTGAAGCTAAATTTTTTTTTGTGTTTGGATGAAGTGCTGTATTATTGATTGTAAAACTTATATTTTATGTGATGATATTGTAACTGCCTTAGGACACCTTGTGTGATGATATTGCAACTGCCTTAGGACACCTTAAGATTGCCAAGAGGCAAGATGTTAATGAATTTGAATCTGAAAGTAAGAATATGATTATTATTTTTGTAGTGATGAAGTGTTTATTAACAGACAAATCTTTGCAGATGGCAGCAACAATAACCAGCAATGTGTGCAAGGTAAGAGATATTCTTTGTGTTGAATCATTAAGGTCAGTATATACCATAGATACTTCCTCACTGTCTGTTTCACAGACCTGGGTCATTGAGACTTGCTTTGACCTAAGTCATAATTATAGTTCCCTCGAATATGCTGTGATGGGTAAAGTTGTGCCACATAATAGGTAATGGGTTTGGGCAATAGATGTGCACAGTATACATCAATGATTGAACCATTCAGTTGTCCCAGTGTTCACTCTACAACACAAAAGATTCCTGGTCTTGTTTATTATGGTTTATCATGTTTTCCCATCAAGGTACCCACAAGGCATTACTTGATGTTAAAGATAAGCTATTGATCCATGATATTCAATCTGATCTTCCTTTACTTGTGTCATACTGTATTGCCTTATAGGCATCTGGGCCCTTTGGGTTTAGCTCTTCCCACCCTATCCACCTCCATAGTGTGTATTGATACTGGTTAAAAGGCTCTTGATCTCTAATAGAGCTAGCCCCCATTAGAGAAAGCCTGATTATATTGCATTCTCTAGACGTTGTTATTAATTTTTATATCTGTTAGTAATGTGTTATTGCTGTTAATGAATTCAGTTATCTACTGATGTTAAATTTCACTTATAGGAATAATTTGAAGCTAAATCGTGTGTTTGGATGAAATTTTGTATTATTGATTGTAAAACTCATATTTTATGTGATGATATTGTAACTGCCTTAGGACACCTTGTGTGATGATATTGCAACTGCCTTAGGACACCTTAAGATTGCCAAGAGGCAAGATGTTAATGAATTTGAATCTGAAAGTAAGAATATGATTATTATTTTTGTAGTCATGAAGTGTTTATTAACAGACAAATCTTTGCAGATGGCAGCAACAATAACCAGCAATGTGTGCATGGTAAGAGTTATTCTTTGTGTTGTTGAATCATTAAGGTCAGTATATACCATAGATCCTTCCTCACTCTGTTTCACAGACCTGGGTCATTGAGGCCACTGTGGCTTGCTTTGACCTGAGTCATAATTATAGTTCCCTCGAATATGCTGCGATGGGTAAAGTTGTGGCACATATTAGGTAATGGATCTGGGCAATAGATGTGCACAGTATACATCGATGATTAAACCATTCAGTTGTCCCAGTGCTCCATCAACATTGATGAATAAATTGCAGATTCTCTCAATGTTCACATTACAACACAAAAAATTTGTAGTCTTGTTTATTATGGTTTAACATATTTTCCCATCAAGGTACCCACAAAGCATTACTTGATGTTAATGATAAGCTATTGATCTATGATATTCAATCTGATCTTACTTTACTTGTGTCATACTGCATTGCCGTATAGGCATCTGGGCCCTTTGGGTTTAGCTCTTGCCAACCTGTCCACCTCCATAGTGTTCATTGATACTGGTTAAAGGCTCTTTATCTCTAATAGAGCTATCCTCCATTAGAGAAAGCCTGATTATATTGCATTCTCTAGACGTTATTAATTTTACGTACATCTGTTGGTAATGTGTGATTGCTGTTAATGAATTTAGTTATCTACTGCTTTTAAAATTTCACTTATAGGAATAATTTGAAGCTAAATCTTTTGTGTTTGGACGAACTTTTGTATTATTGATATTAAAGCTTACATTTTATGTGATGATATTGTAACTGCCTTAGGACACCTTAAGATTGCGAAGAGGCAAGATGTTAATGAATTTGAATCTGAAAGTAAGAATATGATTATTATTTTTGTAGTCATGAAGTGTTTATTAACAGACAAATCTTTACAGATGGCAGCAACAATAACCAGCAATGTGTGCATGGTAAGAGTTATTCTTTGTGTTGTTGAATCATTAAGGTCAGTATATACCATAGATACTTTCTCACTCTGTTTCACAGACCTGCGTCATTGAGGCTTGCTTTGACCTAAGTCATAATTATAGTTCCCTCGAATATGCTGCGATGGGTAAAGTTGTGCCACATATTAGGTAATGGGCCTGTGTAGGGTGGCCCGAAAAAGAAAAACTTTCATCGTCATTCACTCCATCACTGTCTTGCCAGAGGGGTGCTTTACACTACAGTTATAAAACTGCAGCATTAACACCCCTCCTTCAGAGTGCAGACACTGTACTTCCCATCTCCAGGACTCAAGTCCGGTCTGCCGGTTTCCCTGAATCCCTTCATAAATGTCAGCATGTCAAGTATTAAAAAAACATTTGTCTCCATTCACTCCTATCAAATACGCTGACACATGCTTGCTGGAAGTCCAAGCCCCTCGCACAGAAAACCTCCTTTACCCCCTCCCTCCAACCTTTCCTAGGCCAACCCCTACACCCCCTTCCCTCCACTACAGATTTATACACTCGAAGTAATTCTGTCTCGTTCCATTCTCTCTACAAGTCTGAACCACCTTAACAACCCCTCCTCAGCTCTCT
Organism: Cherax destructor; assembly: GCA_009830355.1. Taxonomy (NCBI): domain Eukaryota; kingdom Metazoa; phylum Arthropoda; class Malacostraca; order Decapoda; family Parastacidae; genus Cherax; species Cherax destructor. The sequence continues at coordinate 21,271 of WNWK01019983.1, read as the reverse complement.
GGATAATAGTTTTGGTAATCCCGCAACTCCTCCTAATTTCCAAACTCCGAAATCTCTGCATTATATTCACACCACACATTGACCTCAGACATGACATCTTCACTGCCTCCTGCCTTCTCCTCGTTGCAACATTCATCACCCATGCTTCACACCCATATAAGAGTGTTGGTATAACTATACTCTCATACATTCCCCTCTTTACTTCCATGGACAAAGTTCTTTGTTTTCACAGACTCCGAAGTACTCCAGTCACCCTTTTCCCCTCATCAATTCTATGATTCACCTCATCCTTCATAGACCCATCTGCTGACATGTCCACTCCCAAATATCTGAATACATTCACCTCCTCCATACTCTCTCCCTCCAATCTGATATCCAATCTTTCGTCACCTAATCTTTTTGTTATCCTCATCACCTTACTCTTTCCTATATTCATTTTCAATTTTCTTCTTTTACACACCCTACCAAATTCATCCACCAACCTCTGCAACTTCTCTTCAGAATCTCCCAAAAGCACTGTCATCAGCAAAAAGCAACTGTGACAACTCCCACTTTGTATTTGATTCTTTATCTTTTAACCCCACACCTCTTGCCAAGACCCTCGCATTCACTTCTCTTATAACTCCATCTATAAATATATTGAACAACCATGGATACATCACACATCATTGTCTAAGGCCCACTTTTACTGGGAAATAGTCCCCCTCTCTCCTACACACACTAACCTGAGCCTCACTATCCTCATAAAAACTCTTCACTGCTTTCAGTAACCTACCTCCTATTCCATACACCTACAACATTGCCACATTGCCCCCCTATCCAAACTATCATACGCCTTTTCCAAATCCATAAATGCCACAAAAACCTCTTTACCCTTATCCAAATACTGTTTACCTATATGTTTCACTGTAAACACTTGGTCTACACACCCCCTACCTTTCCTAAAGCCCCCTTTGTTCATCTGCTATCCTGCTCTCTGTCTTACTCTTAATTCTTTCAATAATAACTCTACCATACACTTTACCGGGTACACAGTATACATCAATGATTGAACCATTTAGTTGTCCCAGTGTTCCATCATCATTGATGAATAAATTGTAGATTCTCTCAATGTTCACTCTACAACACAAAAGATTCCTGGTCTTGTTTATTACGTTTTATCATGTTTTCCCATCGAGGTACCCACAAGGCATTACTTGATGTTAATGATAAGCTATTGATCCATGATATTCAATCTGATCTTCCTTTACTTGTGTCATACTGTATTGCCTTATAGGCATCTGGGCCCTTTGGGTTTAGCTCTTCCCACCCTATCCACCTCAATAGTGTGTATTGATACTGTTTAAAAGGCTCTTGATCTCTAATAGAGCTACCCCCCATTAGAGAAAGCCTGATTATATTGCATTCTCTAGACGTTATTAATTTTTATATCTGTTAGTAATGTGTGATTGCTATTAATGAATTCAGTTATCTACTGATGTTAAAATTTCACTTATAGGAATATTTTGAAGCTAAATCGTTTGTGTTTGGACGAAATTCTGTATTATTGATTGTAAAACTTATATTTTATGTGATATTGTAACTGCCTTAGGGCACCTTGTGTGATAATATTGCAACTGCCTTAGGACACCTTGTGTGATGATATTGCAACTGCCTTAGGACACCTTAAGATTGCCAAGAGGCAAGATGTTAATGAATTTGAATCTGAAAGTAAGAATATGATTATTATTTTTGTAGTCATGAAATGTTTATTAACAGACAAATCTTTGCAGATGGCAGCAACAATAACCAGCAATGTGTGCAAGGTAAGAGTTATTCTTTGTGTTGAATCATTAAGGTCAGTATATACCATAGATACTTCCTCACTGTCTGTTTCACAGACCTGGGTCATTGAGGCCACTGTGGCTTGCTTTGACCTGGGTCATAATTATAGTTTTCTCGAATATGCTGCGATGGGTAAAGTTGTGCAACATATTAGGTAATGGATCTGGGCAATAGATGTGCACAGTATACATTGATGATTAAACCATTCTGTTGTCCCAGTGCTCCATCAACATTGATGAATAAATTGCAGATTCCCTCAGTGTTCACATTACAACACAAAAGATTTGTAGGCTTGTTTATTATGGTTTAACATATTTTCCCATCAAGATACCCACAAAGCATTACTTGATGTTAATGATAAGCTATTGATCCATGATATTCAATCTGATCTTCCTTTACTTGTGTCATACTGTATTGCCTTATAGGCATCTGGGCCCTTTGAGTTTAGCTCTTCCCAACCTGTCCACCTCCATAGTGTTCATTGATATTGGTTAACCCTTTGACTGTCACAACCCCCTATCCTGAGTGGTCTCCTGTTGTCGCAAAATTAAAAAAAAAATTCTTACGTAATGATAAGAGAATCTTTTCCCGATTGTAATGACACAAAAATTATGAAATTTGATGGAAAACTTACGGAATTACGCTCTTGCGAAGATAGTGATCTCGGCAATGTATACGCATCGGCAATTTTGCTGACTTTGAGCCCGATTTTCGGTAAATTCCATTGTTTTAGTCGAACAAACTCGGATATTTTTTTAGAACTCCATTTGTTCTATCGATTGAGTACAAGAAACCACCAATTTACCGATTTCAACTACCCAATGAATTGGTCAGAAATTGGCAATTTGGCCAATTTCATGCAAAATAAAAAAGTTGTCAATTTCAAAATAGTGTCCAGAATAAACAATGCAGACATTCCTGGCACTAAAATAAGATGTTATCTGTTCATTAGTCAAGTCTTTAGGCCCCTCTTATATTACTCTTGCTTTCTATTTTTATTTTTTATTCACACAAAAAATAGAAGATTTACGGTTATGCAGACTAATGCATTATTGTAAATATGGTATAAATAATATCAGTGCACTTGTGAATGAATATTAGACTCACCAATTGATGTGTATTGGACGTGTGGCGTGATTTGTTTACTCGTGAACATTTGCAAAAATGATTCCCTACTTTGAGCTCAATTTCAAGGTCATTTTCATCATGAAACTAATCAAAATCATCTATATTTCTGTACTATGTTTTCCATTCTATCAAATGAGACCATAAAAAAAGAGAATACAACCATAAATACTATACGAAAATATACCTCAATGACTGCATTTTAATCCAAAAAAACAGTCAGAGTTTTTTTTTCTCAATATGCACTGCGTGCTGCAGGATTTTTTTTATACCGCGCACACTGACACACAGACCCATTCTCTCATGTGGGCCTACCAGCTTTCTCATGTTTGATTTGAAGCCGCTAGAATTTGTGAGTATATATACGTCCGAAACAGTGGCTCATAAGACGTATATATACGACCGAAACAGTCAAAGAGTTAAAGGCTCTTGATCTCTAATAGAGCTATCCACCATTAGAGAAAGCCTGATTATATTGCATTCTCTAGACGTTATTAATTTTTACATCTGTTGGTAATGTGTGATTGCTGTTAATGAATTCGGTTATCTACTGATGTTAAAATTTCACTTATAGGAATAATTTGAAACTAAATCTTTGTGTTTGGACGAAGTTCTGTATTATTGATTGTAAAACTTACATTTTATGTGATGAAATTGTAACTGCCTTAGGACACCTTGTGTGATGATATTGTAACTGCCTTAGGACACCTTAAGATTGCCAAGAGGCAAGATGTTAATGAATTTGGATCTGAAAGTAAGAATATGAATATTATTTTTGTAATCATGAAGTGTTTATTAACAGACAAATGTTTTTGCAGATGGAATGTGTGGAACTCTCAGGAAGCAACAATAACTAACTAGCAATGTGTTCAAGGTAAGAGGAGTTCTTTTAAGTGTTGTTGAATCATTGAGGTTCATAAGAGATGGTTGTACATACCATAAGATACTTAACTCTTTCACAGTCTGTTGCACAGACCTGAGTCTTTGATTCCAGTGTGGCTTGCATTGACATGTCATAATTATCGTTCCCTTACATATGCTCTAATGGGTAAATTTTGGCCTACATTTGAGATGATGGGTCTGGGAAATAAGTGTGCACTATGCATTGATGAATGAACCAATAGGTTGTCCCAGTATTCCATCAATATTGATGAATGAACTGGGTTCTAGAGTTCCTGCTGATTAAATTGTAGGTTCTCCTGGTGTTCCCTCTGATGAATAAATTGTAGGTTCTCCCAGTGTTCCCTCTGATGAATAAATTGTAGTTTCTCCCAGTGTTCCCTGATGAATACATTGTAGGTTCTCCCAGTGTTCCCTCTGATGAATAAATTGTAGGTTCTCCCAGTGCTCCCTCTGATGAATAAATTGTAGGCTCTCCCACTGTTCCCTCTGATGAATAAATTGTAGGCATGTTCCCTCTACAGCATGGGCACTATTCCTGGTCTTGTTTATTATGATTTATCATGTTTTTCCCATCAGTGGACCCCTCAAGGCATTACTTCATGTTAGTGAGGGGCTCTTGATCCATGATATTGGATATGATTTTTGTTTTCTTGTGTCATACTGTATTGCCTTCCAGGCACCCTAACCCCTTTGAGCATTGCTCTTTCCAACTCCAGTTTCCCCATAGTTTTTGATACTAGTGTTGATCTATAGAACTTTAGCTACTCTCCTTTGGAAAAAGTCAGATTATATTGTAATTTATAGATATTGCTATTAATTTTTGAATCCATTAGTAGTGTGTGATTGTTGGTAATGAAGTCAGTTAGCCAATGTTATTTATCAAAATTTCACTTAAAAATATAATTTGAAGCTAGATCTTTGGTGTTTTGTTAGTTCAGGGGTCGGCAAACTTTTTTGGGTATTACCCCAAAATTAATTTGTGTACAGAGAAATTACCCACTAGACTTGAAAGTCCACAAAATCCAGAAAAACACAAGGAGCATACAAATTCAAAATACCTTATTGAATCCATTTGTATGGAGAATAGTTATACAAACTGAAAAGTATGTAGTACAGTGGAACCTCGGTACTCGAACTTAATTCATTCCAGAAGGCTGTTCGAGTGCCGATCTGTTTGAGTGCTGAACGAATTTTTCCCATAAGAAATAATGTAAATTAGATTAATCCATTTCAGACCCCAAAAATACACAGCGACATTGCGGTGTATTTTCGTATGGTATTTATGATTATATTCTTGTTTTCTTGGTCTCATTTGATAGAATGAAAGATATATTACAGAAATAGAGATGATTTTGAATGATTTGCAGACTAAAAGTACCTTGAAATTGAGCTCTAAGTAGCGGAAATGTTTGATTTTTGCTGATTTTCGAGAGTAAACAAATCACGTCATGAGTCCAATACACATCAACTGGTGGATCTAATATGCTTTCACAAATGTGCTGATATTCTTTATACCATTTTTTCAATAATGCAGTAGTCTGCATAACAGTAAATCTTCTATATTTTTTTTTTTTTTAATAAAAATTCAAAATGGAAAGCAGCATAATATTAGAGGGGCCTGAAGTGGGATGAGCTATAGGAGAGAGAGGGAGGGGCCAGCAGGAGGAGCATTCAGTATCTGATGAGTCGTTTTGATAGCCGGATACTAGCGGTGGCGTGAATATAATGTTGTGTAATTATGCTAATATCAGTAATAAAGGTTATTACATGGAGTTTACCTGGAGAGAGAGTTCCGGGGGTCAACGCCCCCGCGGCCCGGTCTGTGACCAGGCCTCATGGTGGATCAGGGCTTGATCAACCAGGCTGTAACTGCTGGCCGCACGCAGTCCAACGTACGACCCACAGCCTGGCTGGTCAGGTATTGACTTTGTGCCTGTCCAGTACCTTCTTGAAGACAGTTAGGGGTCTATTGGTAATACTCCTTATGTATGCTGGGAGGCAATTGAACAGTCTTGGTCCCCTGACACTTATTGTGTTGTTTCTTAGTATACTCGTAACACCACTGCTTTTCATTGGGGGAATGTTGCATGTCCTGTCGAGTCTTTTGCTTTTGTAGGTAGTTATTTCCCTGTGCAAATTTGAGACTAGTCCCTCCAGGATTTTCTAAGTGTATATTATCATGTACCTTTCTCGCCTGTGTTCCAGGGAGTACCAATCAGGGGACTTCAACCGTTCCCAGTAATTTAGTTGCTTTATCATACTTGTATGAAAGTTCTCTGTACATTCTCTAGGTCTGTAATTTCACCTGCCTTGAAAGTGGCTGTTACTGTGCAGCAATATTCCAGCCTAGAGAGAACAAGTGATTTGAAGAGAATCATTATGGCTTTGGTAGCCCTAGTTTAGAAGGTTCTCATTATCCATCCTATCATTTTCCTAGCAGATGTGGTAGAATGAAGGTGAAGGATCATAATGATGGAGAAAGCAAGAAGAGACTTGCTTTCTTGAAGTAAAATGTATCTTGCAGATTTGGAGGAAAGAAGTGATAGCACCTGGAGCAAGATGATTGGAAATTGTCACTTTGAGGGTCTGCAATGATGGTAGCAACCTTAAGAATGGCAGGTGAGTACTGCCACTCAGTTTTTGTAATTCTTGTCTAAACTGTCATTATAGAGGAAGTGGCAGAATATTAAGTAAATGGAGCTGCTACCCCCACTACCCTTCATGTATAAAACACTGGTGCCTGACTTCCCTTCGTATATAAAACTGGTACCCCACTACCCTTCATATATAAAACTTCTACCCTTCATTCATGAAACACTTACCCGACTACCCTTCATGTGGAGGAATGTACTCCTACGATAAAATGGACTGTTAATGTTGCTATACTTAGCTTGTAGATGCATCCACGATTACCCAGCCATCCCAATAATCGATGGGTGATGCCGACGTTCACATTCCCCACAGGGCTGTATGGTAAGACAAAAACAGGTGTGAGACTTATATTATTGCCCCAAAGGAGCGTATGCCATATACTCAGTCATTTGATGGACTGAAAGGCGGTTTACTCACGTTTTTTGGACGGATCGCCCACGATTCACTGGGTGATATGATAAATCTGCCTAAAGCAAATTATGCTTTCCTAACTGCGCAGCAGGTGGCATCTAGGTTTAAGCAGACTTACCTGGGTATTTGTAACGGACCCTTAATTCACACCCAGATATCGCTGTCTTGTTTGAAGAACGCTGCTGAAGAGTCACTGCCTTGTTAGACGACGCAAACTCATTGTCCCTTTACATTCTTCAATTTCAGTCTTTTTGCAGTAGTAAGAAGCTGCACACACTTCTGAATATACTGCGATTTTATTCACTAAACGCGCTGGAACAGAGTTCTTATCCGACGTTAATGGAGATTAAATTAGCGCACCGATGTCCACGACTAATGTCTTTGTTAGGTTACGTCCCCTCGCGTCGTATGACCCCTTCGGTGACCGAGTTCACTCTGACCTCATGCTGCCTCGCGCCTCAGCGTCGTTGACATCAGCACAATTTCAACAATTGTTACATGCTGCTACAAGTGGCAATTAAACTGCTTGTGTTCTCTAAATACTTTAATCACTGGAACACATGATTGTAATGTTCAAGTGTAGAAACTAATACAGCAGTTTCCTGTAATTTTCCTGTTACGGCAAAGTGTTACATTTATCTCAAATGTCTATTGATTCACATATACTCGTTACTTGGTCAGACAACATGTGACACATTGTTTTTGCAGCCAGACACGCCTCGTCTGGTCCTTTCTAAGGGCGGAAAGGGTAGGGCCCTTAACAAGGGTAGAAAGGGTGGATACCCCCCTCTTTTGGAGAATTTTCTCCACACTGGGGGGCAGCGAAGGTTTACTGAAAGTGAACTACTCATCGCTTAACATTAATTTGATTTTCTCACTCGTCATCACTGCTGCTTGTCTTTTCTGAACAGCTTCAGTCTGTGTGGTTTCTGGAGAATCACTAATTTTATTTTTGTTTTCAACACTGTGTAATACTAACGGCACTAATTTATCTATTGTCCGCTTATTCACTACACCTTTGCTTAAAGGTCTGTTGTTGACTCTATTTTCTATTTCAGTTACAACTGTACGAAATTCTTCTAAGTCGATTCTGTGACGATGAAGAGTCTTCCTTAAACAACGTTTTACAATGCCTATCATTCTTTCGTAAAATCCGCCGTGCCATGTGGATTTAGGAGGAATGAATCTCCAATGACAATGGCGTTGATTCAGCATCTGTTGTACTTCTGGCTGCTCAAGAATCTTGTTTATGTAAGCAGCACCAGCAACAAAATTCGTTGCATTGTCTGATATCATCAGCCTGGGACATGCACTTCTGGCTGCAAACCTTCTAAATAATTTGATAAAGGTTTCAGCAGACATATCAGTGGCTACTTCTAGATGTACTGCTCTAGTTGTAGCACAGGTGAACAAACAGATGTACACCTTTATAGGAACTTTGTCAACTGTTTTAGTTAAAATTATTGGTCCTGTGTAATCTACACCTGTTACCTCAAATGGAGTGACATAACATACTCTTTCAGAAGGGTATGGAGGTGGACCTGGATACTGACATACTCGCAAATCATAATGGCGACAAGTAATACAGTCCCTAATTTGTTTCTTCACACTTTGTCGACCTTGAGGTATCCAGTAGGATTGACGTATATGACAGTGTGTGTCAGCTACACCACCATGTAACACGTTACTGTGGGCATTCTGAATAATCAGTCTTGTTAGCCAATGATTCTTGGGGATCAATACTGGATGTATTGTTTCCTTAGGTAGTGAAGAATTATGAATTCTTCCTCGACATCTTATAATTTTTTCTGAGTCGAGATAAAGTCCTAAAGAATTAATCATATCAGGTTTCTTTGGAGATTTATCCTGAGTTTCCAGAAATCTATACTCTGTAGAGAAAACATCTTTCTGTATTAACTTTATCTAGTATTTAATGGGTTCAAGTAATTCATAATTAGGTTTTATCCCTTTAATGAATTTAACCCTTTGACTGTCGGAGGCCCCATTCTGAAACTGTCATTCTATGTCGGAAAATTTTGGAAAAAAAAATAAATTATTTTTTCTTATGAAATGATAGAGAATCTTTTCCCGATTGTAATGACACCAAAAGTATGAAATTTGATTAAAAACTTACGGAATTACGCTCTCGCAAAGTTAGCGATGTCAGTGATATATACGCATCGGCGATTTTGCCGACTTTGAGCCCTATTTTAGGCCAATTCCATTGGGACAGTCAACCAAACTCATAGCTATTTCTTTAGAACTCCATTTGTTCTATCGATTGAGTACAAGAAATCACCAATTTACCGATTTCAACTACCCAATAAAGTGGTCAGAAAATGGCAATTTCGCCAATTTCATGCAAAATAAAAAAGATGTCAATTTCAAAATAGGGTCCAGAATAAACAATGCAGACATCCCTAGCACTAAAATAAGATGTTATCTGTTCATTAGTCATGTCTTTAGGCCCTCTTACATTACTCTTGCTTTCTATTTTGATTTTTTATTCATACAAAAATAGAAGATTTATTGTTATGCAGACTATTGCATTATTGTAAAACTGTATAAATAATATCTGTGCACTTGTGAAAGAATATTAGACTCACCAGTTGATGTGTATTGGACGCATGGTGTGATTTGTTTACTTTGAACATTGGCAAAAATCGAACATTTCCGCTACTTTGAGCTCAATTTCAAGATCGTTTACATCATGAAACTAATCAAAATCATCTCTATTCCTGTAATATGTTTCCCATTCTATCAAATGAGACCATGAAAAAGAGAATACAACCATAAATACTATACGAAAATACACCTCAAAGACGGCGTTTTAATTAAAAAAAACGGTCAGTTTTTTTTTTCTCATTATGTACTGCTTGCTGCAGGATTTTTTTTATACTGCGCACACTGACCACACAGACCCATTCTCTCACATGTGGGCCTACCAGCTTTCTCCTGCTTGATTTGAGGCCGCTAGAATTTAGGCGTTTAAATACGTCCGAAACATTGGCTCGTAAGACGTAAATATACGTCCGAAACAGTCAAAGGGTTAAAGACAAGAGCTGTAATTCTTAAGAGTTTACCCAAAGATGAGTATTTAGATCCATCAATGACTATTTCTTTTGTGTCTGCAGACCTGGGAGAAGGCGAGTTATACTTTATAGATGAACTTGATAACCTGCCATGTACTTTGTGTTCTCCCTCACAATCAAGGCAGCTCTAGGGAGCTGCTTTGATGCCTGTGATGGGTTTTTAATTCAAAATAGTGGCCATTTCCTCTCCTTAGATCTAACCTGATTACTTCTCAGTTTCCACATGCAGTTCTCTATCTTGTCCATAAGTCATAGGGGGGAGCGGCAAGCCAGGAGAGTGCTGTGTACTCAAGGTGAGTGAGAGTACACCTGTGCCACAAAGTTTTGCAGCCTCTCTTTTTGAACAGGTGTGAGGCACAATTTTGTACTGTTATCTTCTTGGCTGCCATGCTGTAGGTATCAAAAGCAAATGGTTATAATCATAACCATGATTTTTATAGTGGTGTAGGCGGTAAGACAGCGGGAGGCCTCAGTCAGATGACCAAAATCTCCAGCTGCAGGTCATCGTATGCCTAAGACCCATGTCAGGAAACACTTGTCCTGTTTCCTGACAAACCTTACCTTACCTTACCTTACCTTACCTTACCTAACCTAACCTAACCTAACCTAACCTAACCTAACCTAACCTAACCTAACCTAACCTAACCTAACCTAACCTAACCTAACCTAACCTAACCTAACCTAACCTAACCTAACCTAACCTAACCTGCCTTGCCTTGCCTTGCCATACACTTTAATTGTGTGAGTTTAAGGTTCATCATTTGCTCTGGTGAGGGTCTCACGGCAACACTAGTGAGGCCATGACAGCTCATTACTGGTGAGGGTCTCACAGCGACTATTGAGGCCATAACACAACTTGTTACCGACCCATCCCTCTCATTAGTGAAATTCTTAAGTTTGAACACCTGGTTCACAGTCATTTTGCTACTTGGAAACCTGAAATTCTTCTCTTATCAGTTTGGTTTTTGAAAGAGCTGTTCTACTAATGACCATTTAGCTTATACAAATATACATTGTCGATGCTTGTGCAGATAAATCATCTAGTTTTTATGTTGAAAAAGCTTTTAACACTGACTGTATATCTGGAATTACAGTATCTTAATCAAAGCTTATTCCTTAGGTAAAAGGCAATTTGTCACTTTTCCTTAGATATTTCTCATCAGAAAGGCACGTCAGTATTAGGGTAAATAGCTTTTCTCCTGATTTTGTATAGCCGTAGTTCTACGGCTTTGACTTCAGGGTCCAAACCGTAGTTCTACGTCATGAGCTCAGCTCACTCAAATAAACTTTGAGCGACAAATTTGGGCCTAGATATGAGAGAATACATCTATGTGTACCACATAAAACAAATCCGGCAGCACACAGTGCATAATGAGAGAAAAAACTGAAACCGGCAATTTTCGATTAAAACAGCGACTTTGCAGTGTTTTTTGTATACAGTAGACCGTCATTTAGCACGATAGTTACGTTCCTGAAAAAGTCGTGTTAGATAATTTCGTGTTAAATAATTAACAGAACTTATGGGAAAAATAGGGTTACATTCCTGGGAGTCCCCAAAAAGCCAAACAAGTTTTTTTTAAACCAACAGATCTTACAAAAATAAAAGTGAATATGTAATTGTAGTTCATTATCGTGATGTATTATGTTGTTTTTACTGCTTAAGACTACAAATGTAACAGAAATAATAGTATTTACCTTAAATTGTGGGTGCTGGTGTTTGTGGATGATTGTGAAGAGAGTGGAGAGTTATGCTGTGGCCCTACTGGGCTGAGGTGGATGGAAGAGGTTCTGGTACTGAAGTCGATGGTTGTACCGAGTGTCTAACTTTAAGTCATTCAGTAAGTCAGTCAAGTCATTCAGTCAGTAAGTCAGTCAGTCAGTCAGTAAGTCAGGTCAAGTCATTCAGTCAGTAAGTCATTCAGTCAGTAAGTCAGTCAAGTGAGTCTCATTCAGTCAGTCAAGTCATTCAGTCAGTCAAGTCAGTCAGTCAGTAAGTCAAGTCATTCAGTCAGTAAAGTCATTCAGTCAGCAAGTCAGTCAGTCAAGTCAGTCAGTCGCAAACTTATGTTTACCTCTTTTTATGTATACAAAGTAACACTTCATTACTGCCACGGGTTATGTCTTGTCTAATATTAATCTTTTTCTTCGTTAATTCTAAGACTTAAATGCTTATACATTTTCTTGCCACTTTGAGCAACACTGATTGCTTGGCAGATACAAGATATATTAATTTAAAGATCAAAACACAATTCACTCTCTCAGAGGACTTTTTTTTTTTTTTTTTTTTTTTTTTTTTGATGCGTACGAAATACGTACGAATGCTGGGATGGTGGGGTCCAGGGTGGTTGGGGAGGGATGGCCGGTGGTGTCCGCTGAACCACAACAAGACTGCTTGTGGAAATGGTTATTTGTTTTTCCTTCCCACAAACTGTAAGTAAGTTTATTCAGGTATACACAGATACAGTTACGAAGATTATCATACATAGCAGCATATGTGTAGCGAACCTAGGATAACCCAAAAAAGTCAGAGTGACTTAGTATTTCCATTGACTAACTTGGGTTATCCTAGGTTCTCTACACATATGCTGCTATGTATGATAATGTATGTTACTGTACTTACCTAATTGTGGTTGCAGGGGTCGAGACTCAGCTCCTGGCCCCGTGTATCTGAATAAACTTACAGTTTGCAGGAAGGAAAAACAAATTCCCTTTTCCTCAAAGCATGAGGATTCTTAGGCAGTAAATAACCATGGGCTTACACTTGAAATCACCTGATGCATTACCGAAAAGGAGCAAGGTGAAGCGATCCTTTGCTGTCTTGAAGCCTGGTGCACTTTTCTCTTGCTGACTGATATAAGTTCGTGTTGGCATTTTCTTCCAGAAAACACTTGTCTCGTCAGCATTAAACACTTGATGTGGCTCATAGCCACCCTTAGTAGGACCTTCACTGACTCAATGGTTTAACCCAGCGCGGGCGACCGCTCGCTCAAAATTTTTTCCCTCCTGCCGAACCGTGTAATATCATCTTTACGTCGTGTAAGTTGATAATGTGTCGCAAATCTTAAATCGTGCAATACCCGTAACGTGCAACATAATCTTGTGCTAAATGACGTTCTACTGTATTTCATATAGTTGTATTTGCGATTTCTTGGTCTCATTTGATAGAATGGAAGATATATTACAGATATAGAGATGATTTTGATTGGTTTTAGTACTGCAAATGGCTTGAAACTGAGCTCAAAATAGAGGAAATGTTAAATTTTGTCCTATGTTCAAGAGTAAACAAATGACCTCACACGTCTAATATGCGCCAGCTGGTGGGTCTAATGTACGTTCACGAATGTGGTGATATTATTTGTACAATTATTACAATATTGCATAACAGTAAATCTTCCATTTTTTGGTTTGAATAAAAATTCATTGTGAATAAAAAATCAAAATGGAATTCATTTGTAAAGACTGAAAACGTAGCTAATGAACAGAGGAAATGTTAGTTTAGTGCCAGGAATGCCTGCATTGTTTATTATGCACCCTATTTTGAAATTGGAATATTTTGAACTTTGAGTTAAATTGGCTAAATTACCAATTTCCAATCACTTTATTTTGTAGTTGCAACAGTTGACTGGGCGATTTCTTGTGCTCAATCGATAGAATAGAAGTAATACTAGTGAAATAGCTAAGAGTTTGGTCGACTGGAATAATGTAATTGGCCTAAATTGGGAGTCAGTCGGCAAAATCGCCGATGCGTAAATATCGCTGACACATCAAAATTCGCGAGAGAATAATTTCGTCAATTTTCAATCAAATTTCGTACTTTTTGTTTTATTACCTTCGAAAAAAGATTCTCTACCATTTCATAAGGAAAAATAATATTTTTTTTTTTTAAATTCTTGGACACTTGTGCACCCCTTCCAAAAATGGCCTTAGACCCTGAAAGGGTTAATGACCTTACCACTGTTCTTCCTGCTTGCCTTTAATGACCTTACTTCTTTTCTTCCTTCTTGCCTTTAATGACCTTACCTCTGTTCATCCTTCTTGCCATTAATGACTTTACCACTGTTCTTCATGCTTTCCTTTAATGATCTTACCACTGTTCTTCCTGCTTGCCTTTAACCCTTTGGGGGTCACAGGCCTTCTCAGGAAAGTGTTCCTAGGGTCGAAAATTTTTTGGAATTTTTTTTTATGAAATGATAGAGAATCTTTTTCCGATCATAACACCACCAAAATTATGAAATTTGATCGAAAACTAACGAAATTATGCTTTTGCGAAGTTATCGGTATCTATGATACTGACGCATCGGCGATTTCACCCACTTCGAGCCCTATTTTCGACAAATTCCAATGTTTCAGTCTCCTAAAATTATAGCTATTTTGCTAGAACTACATTTTTTCTATCGAATGAGTAGACGAAACTGCCTATTTACCAATTTCATCTACCCAAAATAGTGGTCAGAAAATGGCAATTTTCCAATTTCACACAAATTTCAAATGATGCCAATTTCAAAATAGGGTCCAGAGTAAATAAGGCAGACATTCCTGGCACTAAAATAACATGTTCTCTGTTCATTAGCCACGTCTACAGGCCCTTGTTCCATTACTTTTGCTTTCCATTTTGAATTTTTATTCTCACAAAAATAGAAGATTTACTGTTATGTATACAACTGCATTATTGTAAAAATGGTATAAATAATATCAGAGCACTTGTGCATGAATATAAGACTCGCCAGTTGATGTGTATTGGACGCATGGTGTGATTTGTTTACTCTTGAACATTGTCAAAAATTGAACATTTTCGCTATTTTGAGCTCAATTTCAAGGTACTTGTCATTGTCATACCATTCAAAATCATCTCTATTTCTGTAATATATCTTCCATTCTATCAAATGAGACCAAGAAAACGAGAATACATCAATAAATACCATACGAAAATCGACTTCAAATTCGCTGTTTTAATCGAAAAAAACTGTCAAGTTTTTTTTATACTGCGCACACTGACCACACAGACCCATTTTTTCCTATGTATGCCTACCAGACGTTTTCTGCTTAAATTGAGGCCGCTAGAATTTCGGCGTACTAGTACGGCACCAACCCCTACTCGTAAAAGGTACTAGTACGGCACCGACCCCGAAAGGGTTAATGACCTTACCTGTTCTTCCTGCTTGCCTTTAACATTTTGAGGGTCGGTCACATACTATTACATCATTGCAGCCAGGGTCGATCACGTACTTGTACGCGTAAATTCTAGCGCCTTCAAATTGAGCGGGAGACAGATGGTAGGCCTGCATGTGATAGAATGGGTCTATGTGGTGTGTGCAGTAGGAAAAAAATCTATGCACCCACATTGCATTGTAAAAGTGGTAATTCAGTGTGCCTTTGTCACCAAAGCCAAGCGGTAAGGAATACCTCACTCTCCGGCAGTGTGGGTGGTGGGGAAGGGGAAGGCAGTGTGGGTGGTAGGGAAGGGATCGTGGGTTTGTGTAAACAGCATGGCTGGCTGACTGGCTGACCAGCTGGCTGACTCTGTCTGTCTCACATAAATACAATTATTAGTGATAAGACACTCATGTCTTACACCATCCTTCAATTATTATTATTATATTCTCTCCTGTATCCTAGGTAATTTACACTATGTATAATTGTATTTATGTGTACCTGTGAGACAGACAGAGCCAGCTGCCCAGCCAGCAGTTAGTGTAGTATACAAGGAGTGTATATATCCAAAATGTGGCTTATATTGGTCTCACAGGCCATAAAAGTTACTTGAAAAAATAAAATGTTAAAAAATAATAAAAAAAAAAAACTATTAGCGGGTGACCGGCAGTCGGCGATGTTGCCGTAAGCCGCTCACTTTGTCAACTTCACCCCTCCATATCTTCGTAAGTATTGATCGCAAAAATTATTTTTTAGCCTATAAAACTAAAAAAAAAAAACTATCAATTCATAAGAATTTTTTTTTTTTTCTGAATATTTTTCGACCCTGAGAACTAGTTTGGGAGAGGGCCTCTCGACCCTGAAAGGGTTAATGACCTTACCACTGTTCTTCCTGCTTGCTTTTAATGACCTTACTTCTGTTCTTCCTTCTTGCCTTTAATGACCTTACCTCTGTTCTTCCTTCTAATGTTTGGTCAACTGTATAAATCAACAAGTTTACTAAAGCTGTGTGTGTGCTGTCACCTTGTACATGAATATACAATACTGACAAGATTAAGAATTAAACACACATGCAACATCTGGGCATCTTTATTTGTAGACATTTTGCCAACCAGTGGCTTTATCAATACAAGGACATATGTAGAACTATATACAAAAGACGTGGTAATCAGTCCCTGAACCTTGGCATTGATGAAGATCACTGTAGTATTTATGACTATGGTGCTAAACTCCAAGGTTGAGGGACTGATTACCTCATCTTTTGTATATAGTTCTACATCACGTTAGGTCCTTGTGTTGATAAAGCCACTGGTTGGCAAAACATCTACAGATCCCAGATGTTTCAAGTGTCACCTTGTAGCAATCTCTCCAGCATGCTAGTCATGTCACCTTGTAGCAATCTCCAGCATGCTAGTCATGTCACCTTGCAGCAACTTCTCCAGCATGCTAGTCATGTCACCTTGCAGCAACTTCTCCAGCATGCTAGTCATGTCACCTTGCAACAACCTATCCAGCATGCTAGTCATGTCACCTTGCAGCAACCTCTTCAGCATGCTAGTCATGTCACCTTGTAGCAACCTCTCCAGCATGCTAGTCATGTCACCTTGTAGCAACCTTTCCAGCATGCTAGTCATGTCACCTTGTAGCAACCTCTCCAGCATGCTTTTAAGTTAATTATTCCCTTTCACCACTTCCATCTCTACCTTTCCTCTTCTCTCAATCTCTCCCCCTGCTTTCATCTCTGCCTTTACCCCCTCCTTCCTCCATACTTTCATTATCTCTACCATTCCTTCCATCTTTACCATATTCCTCTCCTTCCCTACTTTCATCTATAACTTTCCTGGTGAGCATATCTTCCCTCAATCCCCCCCTTCCCTCTTGTGTTTTACAAGGTTCCTAACTTCGTTTACAAGCTAAGCACTGTTACTTCAGCTCATTTGAAAGCCTTTTTAATAAGAGACAGGGAACAGGATAAAGTTGGAGCCATATGTGGGCCAGTGATTTCATTTGGTCAAATGACTATATCATTGATATTGTAATGCTGTACGAACATGTTCCAGACTTGTCATCCTAGGAATAAATTATCTCAGATGAAGTGATCTTATGGAGTAGGTTACAGCCAGAGTCTAGTTTCTGTTGGCTGCTTGTCTTCTTGTGTAGAAGCTGTCCTCTCAATGTCTTGTGTTGTAGCAGCTGTCTTCTCGCTATCCATCTTGTGTAGAGGCTGTCTTCTCACTGTTCTGTGGTGTAGTAGCTGTTTTCACTGTCCACAAAGTGGATCCAAGTGTGGTACCTCAACATAGGTCTTGTACATTACATTAACCCTTTCATAACGCCACAAAAATTATGAAATTTGATCGAAAACTAACGGAATTATGCTTTCGCGAAGTTAGCGGTAGCCATGACACTTACGCATCAGCGATTTCGCCCACTTTGAGCCCTATTTTCGGCAAATTCCAATGTTTCAGTCAACTAAAATTATACCTATTTCGCTAGAACTCCATTTCTTCTATCGATTGAGTACAAGAAACCGCCTATTTACCAATTACAACTACCAAAAATAGTGTTCAGAAAATGGCAATTTGGACAATTTCACACAAATTTCAAACGATGCCAATTTCAAAATAGGGTCCAGTATAAACAAGGCAGACATTCCTGGCACTAAAATAACGTCTTTTATGTTCATTAGTCACGTTTCCAGGCCCCTCTTACATTACTTTTGCTTTTCATTTTGAATTTTTATTCTCACAAAAAAATAGAAGATTTACTGTTATGTATACAACTGCATCATTGTAAAAATGGTATAAATAATAATAGAGCAATTGTGCATGAATATTAGACTCGCCAGTTGATGTGTATTGGATGCATGGTGTGATTTGTTTACTCTTGAACATCGTCAAAAATTGAACATTTTCGCTACTTTGAGCTCAATTTCAAGGTACTTGTCGTTGTCAAACCAATCAAAATCATCTCTATTTCTGTAATACATCTTCCAATCTATCAAATGAGACCAAGAAAATGAGAATAAATCCAACGGCGTCTTCGCTCTGCGGCCCTTTCTTTACCTTCCCTTCTTGCAGATGGACCCTCCTTTAATCCTGACTCTCGTTGACTTTTTGACAGAAACCGACTTACTACACAAACTCTGAAGATTATACCTCTAGCACCTCCCTCAGTCCCTTCTACATCGATCTTTTGCTACCTTCTATCCCTGCAATATCCACCGTCCTGCTGCACTCCATACCCTACTAATCATCCATCTCCCTCTTACAACCCATTCTCCCTGCATCCTTCAATAACCTGCAGCGCTGTATAACCCCTGTGGTTTAGCGCTTCTATTTGATTGTAATAATAATAATAATTAACCCCTGTGGTTTAGCGCTTCTTTTGATTATAATAATAATAATAATAAATTCAGACTCCCTTAGTGCTTTACAGGCTATCCGTAAAATTGATACACCTCACCCCCTAGTTCTTCGTATCCAACTTTGGTTACGCCGTATGTCTAGCAAGCACAAAGATATTGTTTTTTGTTGGGTCCCTGGTCATGTTGATGTACAGGGCAATGAACAGGCAGACACTGCTGCGCGGTCAGCAGTACATAACCTTCCTGTTTCATATAGAGGTGTTCCTTTCACAGACTATTTTGCGGTCATTGCTACCCACCTTCGCACGCGTTGGCAACAACGCTTATCTGACCTGCTAAATAACAAACTTTATTCTATTAAACCGAGTATAGGTTTCTGGCCTTGTCACCAATGTCAAGGTTGGGAGACTACACTCTCCCGTCTTCGCATCGGCCACACTTGTCTTACTCACGGGTATCTCATGGAGAGGCTCCCTGCCCCTCTCTGTGAGCATTGTCAGGTTCCAGTGTCTGTTCGACATATTCTGTTGGACTGCCCACTCTATCAATGAGCACGCAGAATTTGCCTCCAACAGCGTCTTTGCTCTATGGCCCTTTCTTTACCTTCCCTTCTTGCTGATGGACCCTCCTTTAATCCTGACTCTCTCGTTGACTTTTTGACAGAAACTGACTTTCTACACAAACTCCTCCTTAAGGGGGGCTCCTTGATGAGGTAAAGAGGCTATCGGTCTGAGGAATTGGACCTTTTGGTCTTCTTCCTCAGACCGAACCTAATTACCCCCCAATCCCCCTCCCTTTTCCCATCTTCCCATCCTCCCTTTCCCTTCCTCCTCCCCTCCTCCTCATCCCTCCCTTATTTCCTTCCCATTTTTACCCTGGGAGCTTCTCTACACAGGCATTCTAGTTCCTAGGTAGGGGGAAGGGTACCTTGGTCCATTCCTATTCCGTTGAGGTTCTTGGCGGTGGTGTAGTTTGCCGTGGAATCTGGATCTCCTGGGGATGTCCCAATCCCTCTCCGGTCTCCCGGGGGGGTGGCCTTGGGTATCTTTCGGGCGACGGGTGTATCTCTGGAGGCCACCTTTCGGATTCCGGGGGTGGTGGCCGAAGGCGGTATGCTTTGTGGCGGATATCCGGCTGCCCTCTCTTGTCTGCCGAGGTGGCTCGGTGAATGTGAGGTTGCTATCCCAGATTGCTGGTTTACTGGTATGAAGGGTAGGGTATGGCACGGGTTCCATGCAGCATCTGCACTACTTGCGGTGTTGAGGTCCTCTTGGGCGCGGAGGGGGATTTACGCCCCTTTCATTCCTCCTAGGAGCTATTCCTCCACGTCTCCCCCCTTTTTTATTCTTTTTTTTATTTTTATTTTACTTCTTTTTTTTTTTTTCTTAAAAACAAAAAGAAAGAAGTAACCTAACCATGGATGCCCTAATCCGTGACTCTACCCCCGGGCCCCTTGATACTGCACCTAGTTCTGACCCTACCTTGTTAATGGATAACTCTTCGGACAACCCTAATACCCCTGTACCTGAAGCAGGTGCCAGTTCGTCACCTGCTTCAGGTCCCAAGGACCCGACTGGCCCTTTTGATACATCTGACCTTCGCTCTTCTCTGACCTTGATTCCGGCTTTCCTCGACGGTGCGGCAATTTTCAAATCGCTCGCCCGTCTCACATCGGACCACCCCTGGTCCCCCACCCAAATGACCAAGACCCACACATGACGATTCGACACTTTCTTCTCGTTCATCTCAGAAACGACAAGCTCGTCCCGCACTCCCCTTAAACTCTGTTTCAAACTACTCAATGGACAAAGTTTTTTACTCTGCGACCGACTTCTCCTAATACCTATCTTTCAGACCATAGTATTGGTAAGGCTCTGCTACACCATGTTGGTAAAGACATCTCATTTCACGCTCTCAAGAGCGGCACTCGCATCATCACAGTCCAGAATGCTGGCCAAGCTCGCGATCTTTCTCTTATCACAACCATAGATACTGCTCCTGTTACTATTGACAAGCACCATTCCCTCAATTCTTGTGGTTCTGTCATTTTGCCCCACACCATTGTCCAACGAAATTTCCAGACATGTGGTGATGACATTTTCGAGCAGCTTGAGTTCCAAGAACTCCCTATCCTTAAAGTTGACACTTTTGTCCTCCCTGCCAATAAGCGAAGACGTTATCCTTGCAATATAGCTCGTTTAACGTTTGACTGCCGAGAACTTCCACCTTCGGTCTACATTGCAGGTCAACGTTTACAAGTTCGAAAGGTGACCCCTACACCGCAGCAGTGTAGAAACTTCTGGCATTTTGGTCATCCAGCAAAATATTGCAGGTCCATGGCCGAATGCCCAGTCTGTGGTGCTGATGACCATGCCAGTTCTTGTACTCTACCTCCCTCTTGCCACCCCTTCTATTACTTGACGATTTTAACGCACACCACTTTCTCTGGGGAGGGTCGCACTGTGACTCCCGTGGCATTCAGTTGGAGGCATTTCTTGCTTCTCTTCCCCTCCATGTTTTAAATACGGGTACTCCTACCCATTTTGATCCCCGAACTCATTCTTTCTCCTGCATCGATCTTTCCATCTGCTCTTCATCAACTGTCCTTGACTTCACCTGGTCTGTCCTCCTGGACTTATATGACAGCGATCATTTCCCAATCATCCTTAAGTCCCTCTGTTTTCCACCTCCTCATTGCCCACGCTGCAATTTGACCGGGCGAAATGGGACCTTTACGCACATCTTA
>WNWK01019982.1:0-36730 GCA_009830355.1 Cherax destructor | reverse complement strand
AACAGTAATCGAGTGACACAGGGTAATGATAGTAACAGAAATTGTGTAAAACAAAAGCTGAAAAAGGTTCACAAGAAGATACATATCAATGTATTTTATACTAACTGTCGAAGCGCCAGAAATAAAATTAACGAATTACGTTTGGTAGCATGTGCTGGGAACTTTGATGTCATTGCAATAACTGAAACATGGTATAATACCAAGAGTCGGGATATGATTGCTGAGTGTCATTCAGGGGTTTAAGTTGTTCCATGTAGATATAATGGGAAAGGGGGTGGAGTTGCATTGTATGTACGAGAAAATATAAATTGCTGCATAAAAACAGGCATAAAAATAGATGGATCATTAACAGAATCTGTTTGGGTAGAGTTTCTAGAAGGTCAAGAAAAACTGATTCTAGGTGTAATATACCGACCTCCAGGCTTGGATCACGATAGAGGGAGACTTCTTTGGGACGAAATTGTTAGGGCTTCTAGGCACAATAACGTAGTGTTAGTAGGGGATTTTAACTTTAGTCAAATTGACTGGACTTCTTTGACCGGTAATCTGGAGTCCAGTGACTATGGAAGTAGTTCAGGACTGTTTTCTGAAGCAGTGTGTGACGGAGCCTACCAGAGGTAATAATTTGCTCGACCTAGTCTTGTCAAATAAAGAAACTCTTGTAAATAATCTGGAGATCACTGAAGAGCTTGGATAACAGTGAACTCCAGGAGGATTCGGATAAATTAATGTCTTGGTCTGAAAAGTGGCAGATGAAGTTCAATGTGGACAAGTGTAAGGTGCTTGTCGTTGGTAATGAAAATATCCCTCGAATTTATAAACTAGGTGAAGTTGAGCTTGATCATACAGAATGTGAAAAAGACTTGGGAGTCATGGTAAGCAGAAATCTAAAGCCAAGACAACAGTGCCTAAGTGTGCGCAATAAGGCTAACAGATTACTAGGATTTATTTCAAGAAGTATAAGCAACAGAAGTCCAAAAGTTATTTTACAGCTCTATACATCACTAGTGAGACCTCATTTGGATTATGCAGCTCAGTTTTGGTCTCCTTACTACAGGATGGATATAGATTCATTGGAGAACATACAAAGAAGAATGACTAAAATGATTTACAGTATAAGAAATCTCCCGTATGAAGATAGACTTAGAGCGTTGAATCTCCACTCTCTGGAGACGTAGAATGAGGGAGATATCATCGAGGTGTACAAGTGGATGATGGGCATAAACAAAGGAGATATTAATAAAATACTGAGGATATCGAACCAAGTAAGAACGAAAAATAACGGATTTAAATTGGATAAATTTAGATTTAGAAAGGACATAGGCAAGTACTGGTTTTCGAACAGAGTTGTAGATGCGTGGAACAATCTTCCGAGTACTGTGATAGAGGCTAGGACCTTGGGTGGCTTTAAAAAGAGATTGGACAAATATATGAGTGGGAGGGGCTGGGTTTGATTTGTGTCGTGAGTACGGGAATAAATTTTTAGGTAGTGGTGGTTTTGATAAGGACCTGCCTTGTATGGGCCAGTAAGCCTTCTGCAGTGTTCCTCCATTCTTATGTTCTTATGTTATCTAAAGCCAAGACAACAGTGCCTTAGTGTGCGCAATAAGGCTAACAGATTACTAGGATTTATTTCAAGAAGTATAAGCAACAGAAGTCCAAAAGTTATTTTACAGCTCTATACATCACTAGTTAGACCTCATTTGGATTATGCAGCTCAGTTTTGGTCTCCTTACTACAGGATGGATATAGATTCATTGGAGAACATACAAAGAAGAATGACTAAAATGATTTACAGTATAAGAAATCTCCCGTATGAAGATAGACTTTAAGCGTTGAATCTCCACTCTTTGGAGAACGTAGAATGAGGGAGATATCATCGAGGTGTACAAGTGGGATGATGGGCATAAACAAGGAGATATTAGTAAAATACTGAGGATATCGAACCAAGTAAGAACCAGAAATAACGGATTTAAATTGGATAAATTTAGATTTAGAAAGAACATAGGCAAGTACTGGTTTTCGAACAGAGTTGTAGATGTAGATGAATGGTTCAGAGAACCGACAAGTTGTTAAATTAGACACATATGCAACACTTGGGTATCTTTATTGAAAAACGTTTCGCCACACAGTGGCTTCATCAGACCCAATACAAAAAGAAAGTAGTAATAAAAGGAGGAGTTTGAGGTAATCAGTCCCTCGGCCTGGAGTCGATGTGTTCAGTCCATCAATCTTGAAGTAAATACAACATAAGGCAAGTGTTGCATATGTGTCTAATTTAACAACTTGTCGGTTCTCTGAACCATTCATCTACATCCTGTCTGACACAGCAACTTCTTGGGATCTTGATACAAAGGGATTCTTCAACATTTGGACAAGGACTTACTTCGACTAGTGGTTGATACCACTATGACCTGCCTCCTCCTGCTTCATCTCACCTGTCTACAGTATATAAGCAACTTCTATTTGCCTTATGTTGTATTTACTTCAAGATTGATGGACTGAACACATCGACTCCAGGCCGAGGGACTGATTACCTCAAACTCCTCCTTTTATTACTACTTTCTTTTTTGTATTGGACTGATGAAGCCACTGTGTGGCGAAACGTTTTCTCAATAAAGATACCCAAGTGTTGCATATGTGTCTAATTTAACAGAGTTGTAGATGCGTGGAACAATCTTCCGAGTACTGTGATAGAGGCTAGGACCTTGGGTGGCTTTAAAAAGAGATTGGACAAATATATGAGTGGGAGGGGCTGGGTTTGATTGGTGTCGTGAGTACGGGAATAAATTCTTAGCTAGTGGTGGTTTTGATATGGACCTGCCTTGTATGGGCCAGTAGGCCTTCTGCAGTGTTCCTCCAATCTTATGTTCTTAAGTCAGCAATGCCTAAGCGTAAGAAATAAAGCAAATAGATTACTGGGGTTTATATCAAGAAGTGTAAGCAACAGAAGTCCAGCGGTTATATTACAGCTTTATACATCATTAGTAAGGTTTCACCTAGATTACGCAGCTCAGTTCTGGTCTCCATTTTCCAGAATGGATATAAATTCGTTACAAAACATTCAGCGACTTATGACAAAGTTAATTCATAGCATTAGAAATCTTCCGTATGAAGAAAGATTGAAGACCCTTAAATTACATTCACTTGTAAGACGAAAAATGAGGGGAGACATGATCGAGGTATACAAGTGGAAGATGGGTATTAATAAGGGGGATATAAATAAGGTCTTGAAGATATCTCTCCAAGAGAGAACCCGCAATAATGGATTCAAATTGGATAAGTTTAGATTTAGAAAGGATATAGGAAAATATTGGTTTGGAAATAAGAACATAAGAAAGGAGGAACACTGCAGCAGGCCTGTTGGCCCATACTAGGCAGGTCCTTCACAATCCATCCCACTAACAGAATAATTGCCCAACCTAATTTTCAATTCTACCCAAGAAATAAGCCTAGTAGGGTTATTGAAGCTAGGACCTTGGGTAGTTTCAAATTTAGGTTGGATAAATACATGAGTGAGGGGTTGGATTTGAGTGGGACTCGCACTTGAGTTAATAGACTCATCAAAGCTTATTTCTTGGGTAGAATTGAAAATTAGGTTGGGCAATTATTCTGTTAGTGGGATGGATTGTGAAGGACGTGCCTAGTATGGGCCAACAGGCCTGCTGCAGTGTTCCTCCTTTCTTATGTTCTTATGACAGACACTAAGAGCAGAGGTTAGTGACAGCCTCACCTTTCTTGCTCTCACTGGAGTTAGAGTCTTGTGAAAGGGAGAAATTTCCTGCTTCATGTAGCAGATTCTTGTAAAATGTTGAGGAAACTCACTCTCATACATTGTTATGATTCATCATATGCATTTCTTCAACCTTACACTTATTTTAAGAACATAAGAAAGGAGGAACACTGCAACAGGCCTACTGACCCATACTTGGCAGGTCCATGTCAAAACCAACCCACCAACAAAAATATTTGTCCAACCTATTCCCATCCAAGGAACAAACCCCGACAACCCCCCTCCCCAACAATTGTGCAAATCCCGTTCAAATCCAACCCTTCTCACTCACAAGAAAACAGAAATAAGGAACACTGCAGCAAGCCAACTGGTCCACGCTAGGCAAGTCCCCATAAAACCCAAAACCAATCCCACAAACAAACTCCTACCCAACCCACCTACTCCATCCATGGAATATGCTTCGATAATCAGGGCATTATAAAACAGGGTACTGGAAGAGCTGAAGAACCTGGTCCATCACCAGGGCAGCACTGAATAAGTCGAAGCACCTGGTCCATCACCAGGGCACTGAATAAGTCAAACACCTGGTCCACCCCAGGGCATGAATAGTCAAGCACCTGGTCCATCACCAGGGCACTGAATAAGTCGAAGCACCTGGTCCATCACCAGGGCACTGAATAAGTCGAAGCACCTGGTCCATCACCAGGGCACTGAATAAGTCGAAGCACCTGGTCCATCACCAGGGCTACAAAGGTAATGAATCATAATCAAATCATATATATATAGGTACAATCATGAACAAATTACACATACACACACATACATATACACACGCACATACAACAGGCCCAGTTTTCAATCGACATGTGCATAGGACAAAATGATAATTAATACACATACACACAATCTTAGTGAGGCCACACTAAGATTATGTCGCTCGGTTTTGGTGTCCATACTACAGGATGGAGGAGGATCACTGCAGAGACCAACCTAACATACGAGTATTCTGAGAACCAGATTAATATCGCTCAATTGGTACAAGAACATAAAATACACAGCTTTGGGGAACAAACATTGAACATAAGAACATAAGAAAGGAGGAACACTGCAGCAGGCCTGTTGGCCCATACTAGGCAGGTCCTTCACATTCCATCCCACTAACAGAAAATTTGTTCAACCTAATTTTCAATGCTACCCAAGAAATAAACTGATAATTTTATTTACTCATGTGCAATTCCCACTCAAATCCAACCCCTTTAACTCACGAACCTATCCAACCCAAACCTAAAACCACCCAAGGTCCCTGCTTCAATAAGCCTACCAGGCAGACTGTTCCACTCACCAACCACCCCATCCCCAAACCAATACTTTCCTATATCCTTTCTAAAGCATTCTCCCGTATGAAGATAGACTTAGAGCATTGAATCTCCACTCTCTGGAGAGACGTAGAATGAGGGGAGATATCATCGAGGTGTACAAGTGGATGATGGGCATAAACAAAGGAGATATTAATAAAATACTGAGGATATCGAACCAAGTAAGAACGATAAATAACGGATTTAAATTGGATAAATTTAGATTTAGAAAGGACTATGTATTTCCGACTAGTTTATTTATAAGGCATCCTCCTTTGTAACTGATATCAACTAGGCATTCTGTGCTACATAATTTTCTTTGATATTTCTTATGTAATAATATTGGTAGAATTACCGACAATATGTTAAGTAAAAGGACACAAATGCAACTAATGTGACATTTTATTGTGGCAACGTTTCGCTCTCCAGGAGCTTTGTCAAGCCGTTACAAACTGTACATGAATGAATGAATGAATACGTTCAGGTAAGATCCCAATGGGATGAGCGGGGAAGACGGTGTAGATGAATGGTTCAGAGAACCGACAAGTTGTTAAATTAGACACATATGCAACACTTGGGTATCTTTATTGAGGAAACGTTTCGCCACACAGTGGCTTCATCAGTCCAATACAAAGTAGAAAGGTGTAACAAGATTGATGGACTGAACACATCGACTCCAGGCCGAGGGACTGATAACCTCAAACTCCTCCTCTCCTTACACCTTTCTACTTTGTATTGGACTGATGAAGCCACTGTGTGGCGAAACGTTTCCTCAATAAAGATACCCAAGTGTTGCATTGTGTCTAATTTAACAACGGGGAAGACGGTCCAGACGAAGAATAGCGCTGGAGAGGAGTCTTCTTAGTCGTAGAAATAGAGCCAGGGCTTAACCCAGCAGCTAAGGCGATCGTGGGGCAGACTTGAGAACAGGAATAGCAGGCTCTCCTGTTGGTGAGACTTCTGTGGGGTGAGCGGGGAGGACGGGACAGGCGAAGATTAGCGCTAGAGCTTTGGACCTAATAACGCAGTCTTACAAGGAACTAGGCTTAAAGATCTGCGCCGAGAAATCTCTTGCAATGATGTTCATGGGACCAGATCCTATGAATAGATTACATATTCAGGATATAGAACTTGAGTGGACAGGTTCCTACCTATACTTGGATTCTATATTATTAAAAAGCTGACCTTTCAGATATAGGACGAGTATGTCAGATCCTGTGCTCCACTCAGACTCAACGCTATGAGAGCCATGACGAGGCACCGTGCAGGGGCGAGCAAAGAAGTAATTTGCTTGTACTATACACAAGCAGTGCATGTGAATGAATGGTTCAGAGAACCGACGAGTTGGTAAATTAGACACATATGCAACACTTGGGTATCTTTATTGAGGAAACGTTTCGCCACAGTGGCTTCATCAGTCCATACAAAGGAGAATCGTGAAGAACAGGAGGAGTGTGAGGTTGTCAGTCCCTCAATCTTGAATAGAATAACAGCATATGAGCAGATGAAGCTTATATACTGTAGACAGGAGAGGTGCAGCAGTTGTAGGAGGTGTCACATTTGTTCAATGTGGAAGTAGGTCGTGCCCAAGGAATAGGCAAGCGAAGAAATCCCTGTATTAAGATACCAAGATGTTGCAGTGTCAGACAGGATGTGAATGAATGGTTCAGAGAACCGACGAGTTGGTACTGACAACCTCACACTCCTCCTGTTCTTCACGATTCTCCTTTGTATGGACTGATGAAGCCACTGTGTGGCGAAACGTTTCCTCAATAAAGATACCAAAGTGTTGCATATGTGTCTAATTTACCACACAAGCAGTGCACTCGCTCATTGACTACGGTGGACCAACGTTCACTCGTCTTTTTCTGCAGAGCAGGCAAAGGTTGGAGGTCGTACAAAACCACGCGATATGAACTATGTTTGGGGCCCTCATCTGAACACACTATGTTTCAGATTTGAGGCCCGGCTTCCTTCCCTGGATGACAGAGTACGATACATAAACGTCTGTAATGTAGCCACGATTCTGCACCGGCAGCAAGGTACCTCACTGAGAAGACTGATATTGGCAAATATGACGATCCCACTCTCTTCATGGACTATTGGATTCGTTAGTTTTCTACTGTTGGGCGGAAGCTGCTGCCTATACAACTACTTTAGAAGAGTTGTGACCTTCCTGTTGCTGGGTATCATCCACCACCTCCCTGGCGACCAGATCCGGCCAATGTTTGCGTCATACAACTACGTACCTCTATGCGTCTCTGCAGTAAAGACACCCTCAGCAATCATGCTGAGACAAACATGACAGAGGGACGCACATGTGCAGCGTATTTCACAGATGGTTCTGTCGACCCTGACAGGAAGAAAGCAGCAGCTGGCAGGTACCACAATGGTCATTCACAAGGCAGGCGACTCCCTGACCACTTCACGATCCTTCAAGCTGAGCTGATGACGATTCAGCAGGAATTGTCACATGCCGTACGATATCGACTCCGACCTGTCATACATGTTGACTCCACCTGTGCAATCAATACCCTCTCTCATCCCACCAGCATCACTTGGTTACGTTATTTAGACGACGTTCTCATAACTTCCAAACGTTTTGTTATGCGGAATCTTCAGGCAAGGCTCAACGCAGTTGAACCGGCTATCCAGTTTACACAAGAAGAAAAGTCCAATGACAAGCTACCTTTTCAAGACGTCCTCATTCACAAAAATAAAAATCTAAGATTTCAAATTTACCGTAAAATAACCAACAAAAATGATCTCACCCACTTATATTCCAGTCAACATACTAAAACCAAAAGAGGCATCTGATTTTTCCTAAGGGCATACATATTTTTTTGTACCGAGTTTCTTGACGAGAAATGTAAGTCCACCAAACATTCACTGATCTACATTTCCATTCCTTTTTCTTCAAAGACTTCTCAAGGAGTAGTTGTATAGGCAGCAGCTTCGGCCCAACAGTAAAAAACGAACGAATCCTGTAGTAGTCCGTGAAGAGTTGGATTTTCTGTCCTGGTTGCTAATATCAATCTTCTCAGTGGGGTACTTTGCTGCCGGTGCAGAATCATGGCTACTTTGCAGGCGTTTATGTATCTAACTGTCAGCCAGGGCAGGAAGCCGGGCCTTTTATCAATGTAGCTTCCCAAGTATAGGTAGGAGCCTCTCGACTAAAGTTCTATATCCTGAATATGTAATCTATTCACAGGATCTGGTCCCTTGATCATCATTGCAAGAGATTTCTCGGCGGAGATCTTGAGGACTAGTTCTGTGCAAGACTGCGTTATTAGGTCCAAAGCTCTCTGGGTCTTTCTCTCCAAATTGCCTTTCCCATTCACTGCGAGTGCAAGATGATCAGCATAGCTGAGGAGCTGGGTACCACTATGAAAGGGAAGGCTCAAGTTCCTGCATAAGGACGTTAAACAGGGTAGGACTGAGATGTTGACCAGATTTTCCCTGTTGACACCCCTTTTTCATTTTGTTTTTCTTTCTTCGTTAAGGTAGGGAGGGGGGCAAGAGGCTCTTGTCCAAGACGCCTGGTTGAAGTTTCTAGGGTTGGGAATTCCTGGGCATTCAGTTGGGTGACCTGATTACTGGTCTGCGGTATGGCAGGGTTCTCTGCACCCATCGTCTGCTGAGTGAGATAATCTGCTGCCGAGTTGTTGGAGTCTTCCAGGCTCCTTGAATTCTGGCGAACCTCTCGGGGCATCGTGGATTCCAGGCGATGCATTTTTCAGCTTGGTGATGTAGTCTTCGGTAGGGTGTTGCTGGCTTCAGACACCGCAGATTACTCTGTTCGGACAGAGTGCAACCAGATGTCCGTAACGTTGGCACTTGAAACAGCGAACTGGTTCTGCCTTGAAGGTCCTGAAAACAGCTGGGATGGCCGCGTTCCTACATGCCGTCTTTGCCTCGAGACGTACGGCGATTGAAATACTATAAATAGGCGGAGAGTGTGGTGCGAGTGACGCATGGTGACTTGAAGAATGCCATGTTGGGATGCAGCAGCAGCGGAAGACTCGCAGGTGAAACCCAAAACGAGTGGGAAGTGGGGATAGGGAAAGACTAGTGCTGGAGAGGAAGATCTTAAGTTGTATATGACAGAGCCAGGGCTAAACCCAGCAGCATAGCATTGTGCGGCAGTGTAGAAAGAGCAGGGTGGAAGCAGTGCTCACCGGCTGACATGTGACTTGAGAATAGTGATGAAATGTTTACTGGTTAGGCGTTGCTGAGCCTAGAGTTGAGCATATGATGACTTTGATGACTGGTGGATAGAGGGCAGAGGAGGGGCAGCAGCTTAAGGTGGATTGTCGATTAGGATGTCGGTGGACTTCGTGCAGTCACAAAAGCTTCTTATATCATCAATGAAGATTCCATTGCAGAGTTTTTTGAAAGTTGTTTTGGGCATTATGTTAATTATAATCGTAGTTAACCTGAAAATTGGATTATCTCTTGCTTCTTGAATCCTTTCAATCAGTCCTTCATGTGTCCAGGAATTGACTTGGTCGTAGGTATACTTGATCGTTCAATTTTAAAGTTGAGAATATAGCTCGTCTAAATGTATTTCACCACTTTCTTGATCAGGTGTAAAGAAAGATAAATTGATAAAAGTCGTGTGTTTAGTTGCCCGTTCTGTTTCGGTCTCCATACAATCTTCATCAGATGTTTGTTTTTGGTCTCTTGGCTGCTGGTGGGCGAGGCGAGGTTGTTGATTGGTCCGTTGTAGTGTGAGTAATGGAAGGTACTTCTGGGTGAGGTGAGGTCTCTGATTGGTCAGCAATAGAGGTGGTGGTGGAAGGTGGGGGTGGCTCCTCATTGGTGGGGGTAATTGGAGTCTTCACGAAGCTGGCGATTTTTAGGGTAAACTTCGAAATAGCCTCTGAGGAAGGACAGTCTTGGAATGTGAAGTTTGGTAGATTATTCATTACAAAAAGTTCTTTAATAGTCTTACTGAAGGAACCGGGATCAGGTACATTTTGCATGTGGGCAAACATCATACAATAGTAGATTTGTGTAGAAACGCCATCGGGTAGAGGAGGAAGGAGGTGGTGGTAGTCGAGTGGCTTTTAGTAGTGTTTGTAGCTTAGTTAAAGCAACATAAGTTGGGGTCGTCTTTCTTTAAGTTTCTTGGATAAGATTTCCTTTCGGACAGGGCATTTTGCTGCAAGTATATGATGGTCGCTCTTGCAGTTGATGCATGTAGGGGTAGTAGTAGAAGTACAGGTTCGAAAATCATGGCCGTCGTTCCCACAAAAGAAGAAGATCCTTTTGTTCTTGATATGGCAGTCGGTGGTGGAGTGGTTGTACGAGAAGAAGTTTCAGAATGGAGATGTGTGTTTGAAACGTTCTGGCGCGATCTGTCGTGGATTAATAAAGTAATAGGACTTTGATAGGGCTCTGGCAGCCATAACGATGTCAGTAAACGTAATCTTGAGCATTGAGGCAGTGGGAATCTTTGTGATGCTTTTGATAGTGGCCCAGTCGTTTTGCTCTTCAATTGAGGAATTTAGGTCTAGAGGTTTCAAGAATACAGATCATTTTGCTTTCAAGGAGAGGTAGAGATAACAGCCATGTTCATCAAGGGTCTTTATCGCACTTGGTGAGTAGACTTTCTCAGCTTCCTAGTCATCAGTGAAAGTAACGAGGAAGGCTTCCTTCCGTGAAGCAATGCCCAAGAACTTTACCTACAGGTAGCTTTTCAGGGCTACCGCAAGCTTTGTGGCATCGTTGATGATAGAGCTTTTAGGTTTTATCTTCACACGATGAGACATCGTGGAAGTGTAGAGTCGCTTGGAAACAAGTAGAAGTTCCCCTCCCCAACGGGGATCGTAAGGAGACTGATTATAGGAGCTACTGTGACTGCACACGACAAGGTCAGCAGAGCGAGTGGTGACTATCGTCCCGAGTGCTGTGTTGGAATGAGGACAGGTAGATGACGAGATCAAATGACTCCTGAGTTGCTTGGTTAAGTATCATGTATAGTAATGTTTTAGAAATTTTGTGGTTTATAGTGTTGCGTTCTATTGCGTCGGTGATGGCGATTAGAAAGGGTTCTAGACATCGTCGGCGTCTAAGGTCTGGTTTGGTGAGAACGAGTTGTACCTCATCACAGTTCATCAAATTCCCCATGGAGTCTCTCTGGAGGACACAGGCATACCTTATAACGTCTCAGTTACAGGCACATCGATACACGTTCAGGTGGATCACTAGATATCTGCCTGTTTCGCCTACATATTTCTTGGGACAGAATCCAGAGAGAATGGTGTAGATGCCTGCTGGGGAAGTTAGGTGTGTGGGGCTGCGTTTCCTAGTAAGGTCTTTGATAGACGTGTTTATGGTGGAAACGTTGATATTAGCAAGTGCCCGGCGAGTATTCGTGACAACATCACCACATGGGAGCACTATAACCTGCTTAGAGGTCTGTTCCATGGGCGGTTTGTTGAGGATAGCTTGTGCCCTGAGTCTGCAATCTCTGATGAAGAAAGATAGAAACTGAAGACGTGTAAAGGCTTTTTTTATGTAAATAAATTCAAGAAAACAAGGACTGGAGATGCAAAGAGCTCTCAAGAAGAAACCAATGTGGACTCCTCTTTTAATGCGGGTGTCTTGGTGTGTATAGAAGTGTACAAGATCATCCTTGTTGTTAGGTTTCCTATGCACTTTGAAGTGAAGATTATCACTGTCGGGAGATCTGCACAGGAGGACGTCGATGAAAGGAAGTTAGCTATCCTTTTTGAGTTCAAGCATAAACTTGAGATTGCTCGGCTGCATTGATCTTGTTGAGTAGGGCCTGGATATTGAGATGTCTTGGACTGAAAACCATTATATCAACGTATATTGGCCAGGTAACGGTGTTGGGAATGAGGGAGCTGAATTTCTCTGTCTCCAGGTTTTCCATGAAGATATTGGCAACCACAGCACTGAGTGGGCTGTCCATTGCCATCCCAAAGCTCTGTAACACTTGTCCTGATACATGAAGTTGAAATTAACACAAATCCACTAGACTGATGAAATCTAGAAGAGGTAAAGAGAGGTTGTGGTTTTCAGTGAGCCTCTGTCTCAGAATGTTTACTGCAGCATCAGTAGGAACGTTGGTAAAGAGGGCTGTGACATCGAAGGATGGGATGAGGCACACCTCTTTCTCACCGAACCAGACCTTAGACGCCGACGACGTCTAGAAGCCTCGCTAATCGTCCGTCACAGACACAATAAAACGCAACACTGGAAAGCACATGATACTCAACCAGGCAAAGCACCATCTACCCAGCAACTCAGGAGTCACATGATCTCATCGTCTACCAGTCTTCATCCCAACATGGCATTCTTCAGGTTTACCTGGAGAGAGTTCCAGGGGTCAATGCCCCTGCGGCCCGGTCTGTGACCAGGCCTCTTGTTGGATCAGGGCCTGATCAACAGTCCAACGTACACAGTCCAACGTACGAACCACAGCCTGGCTGGTCAGGTACCGACTTTAGGTGCCTGTCAAATGCCTGCTTGAAGATAGCTACGGGTTTATTGATAATTCCCCTTGTGTATGCTGGGAGGCAGTTGAACAGTCTTGGGCTTTTCTTTGGGGATGTTACATCGTCTGCCGAGTCTTTTGCTTTCGTAGGAAGTGACTCGTGTGCAAGTTTGGTACTAATCCCTCTAGAATTTTCCAAGTGTATATAATGTATCTCCTGCGTTCTAGGGAGTACAGGTTTAGGATCTTCAAGCGATCCCAGTAATTGAGGTGGTTTATCAGTTATGCGTGAACATTTTCTAGGTCAACAATTTCACCTTCCTTGAAAGATGTAGTTAAGTGTGCAGCAATATTCCAGCCTAGATAGAACAAGCTACCTGAAAAGTGTCAACATGGGCTTGGCATCCCTGGTTTTGAAGGTTCTCATTATCCATCTGTCATTTTTCTAGCAGATGCGATTGCTACAGTGTTATGGTCCTTGAAGGTGAGATCCTCTGACATGAACACTCCCAGGTCTTTGACATTAGTTTTTCGCTCTATTGTGTGGTTGGAATTTGTTTTTTACTCCTATGAGATTTTAATTTCCTCACGTTTTCCATATCGGAGTAATTGAAATTTCTCATCATTGAACTTCATATTGTTTTCTGCAGCCCATTTAAAGATTTGGTTGATGTCTGCTTGGAGTCTTGCAGTGTATTCAATAGTGGACACTGTCATGCAGATTTGGGTGTTATCTGCAAAGGAAGACACGACACTGTGGCTTATTTCTCTGTCTATGTCCGAAATGAGGATGAGGAACAGGATGGGAGCGAGTACTGTCTTGTGGAACAGAGCTTTTCCTGTTATTCCTTTATCACGCATTTTGTGTGCTATCACACCATGGTCACACTTATCAAAGGCTTTTGCCAAGTCTGTGTATATAACATCTGCATTCTGTTTATCTTCTAGAGCATCTAGGACCTTGTCGTAGTGGTCCAGTAGTTGGGACAGACAGGAGCAACCTGCTCTAAACCCATGCTGTCCTGGGTTGTGTAATTGATGGGTATCTAGATGAGTGGCGATATTGCTTCTTAGAACCCTTTCAAAGATTTTTATATGGGACGTTAGCACTATTGGTCTGTAGTTCTTTGCTATTGCTTTACTGCCCCCTTTGTGGAGTGGGGCTATGTCTGTTGTTTTTAGTAAATGCGGGACGACCCCAGTGTTCATGCTCTGTCTCCACAGGATGTTAAAAGCACATGATAGGGGCTTCTTGCAGTTCTTGAT
The DNA here is from genome assembly GCA_009830355.1 of Cherax destructor. Taxonomy (NCBI): domain Eukaryota; kingdom Metazoa; phylum Arthropoda; class Malacostraca; order Decapoda; family Parastacidae; genus Cherax; species Cherax destructor. Next base: position 22,911 of record WNWK01019982.1, on the reverse strand, counting down.
GAACACTGAGTTCCACGAGTCGGGGCCTGGAGCGGAGTGCATGGGCATGTCATTTATCGCCTTTTCGATGTCATTTGGCGTCAGGACAATGTCATAGGTTTGCGTCTATCAAGTTCTGTGGGACTCGTAAAAAAATAATTTAGGTCTTCGACTCGAAGTCTGGTTAGCGGCTCGTTAAAACTGAGTCATACTGGGACTTTAGTAGCTCACTCATTTCCTTGCTATCATCTGTGTAGGACCCATCCCGTTTAAGTAAAGGCCCAATACTGTATATTGTTCTCGACTTTGATTTGGCATAAGAAAATAAATATTTTGGGTTTCTTTCAATTTAATTTATGGCTTTTAGTTCTCCCCACATTTCTTGATTCCTGTAAGATTCCTTTAGTTTTAATTCGATGTTTGTTATATATACTGTGTTTCAATCTCTGTATGTTAGAAGTTAACACGACCGCAGCGTTTTCTAATAAATATATCATAGTGTTTGCTTACGAGTCTTTCTAAACCATATAACATAAGCCACGAGTGGCTTATACTTTTATGTGAATTATTATAAACTACGTTTTTTCTTTACGTGTGTTTGTTGTTAGTACTGACGTATGAGGTTTGTAGTATAGATAATTAAATGACCATTTGCCATCTGCATTCCTTAAGCTTTATTCCTTTTCTTAATTATTTACCCCTGAGAGAAATGTTTTGCATTAAATATTATTTAGCCATGATACATTTTTTTTATACATTTTTGAAGAATTTGTCTTAACATGTCACTGAGAAGAGGGAAGGAATTGAAGTGGTTCGAAGTATAAAGCTTCGTGTGCAGCCTTGTATACTGCCAGTGCTCAACCCTCACACTGTCTACCCTCAAAAAACTGTGTTAAGTAAGATACACAGGCAACAGTAAGTCATCTTTATTCCGAAAACACCTTGGACATTTTTTTCAAAAGAGAATGGTTGGATCTGAGAGGGACGTGACCTCTCATTGATTACATTCATTCTTCTACTACTCTACATCTCTCCTTCCGACAGTACGTAAGTCTCCACACTCGCTTGATCTTCACATTGTTTCAGACTATGGAACAGAACTCTTCTCCAGGCAGAGGGACTGACAACCTCAAATATACGTCTTCAAGGGTGATGGACTGATTAGATCCTCTTCACATCTCTACTACTCCTGCCTACTTTCTGTACTAGACTGAAGAAGCCTACTGTGTAGGTGAAACGTTTCGGAATAAAGATGCCTAACTGTTGCCTAAGCGTCTTACTTACCAACCTGTCAGAATTGTATACCATTTTGACATGCAACAAACTAGTCTTCCGGCAACGCTGGTAAATACAACAGTTCATTAACTGAATGAAGACTAACAAGTACAACAACCATAGCTGAGGCTATTGTTACTGGTGATGAAGTATTTTGTTCTGGAGATGACGCAGGGTTACAAGCCAGAGCTACCAGTGGTTTACAAGGGAAGTCTTACATAACTTGTCTTCCTAATGAACTTTTGCTACACATTTTCTCATTCCTTAGTGTTCGAGAACTGTGTTCGAGTGTGGCTCCTGTGTGTACTGCATGACGAGACTTGGCCAAAGATCCCACACTGTGGAAACATCTTGCATTTAATTTTTGGTGTAAGAGAGACAATAAGAAAACAGAGGTTAGTGACAGCCTCACCTTTCTTGCTCCCACTGGCGTTACACAGTCTTGTGAATGGTAGAAATTTCCTGCTTCACGTAGAAGATTCTTGTAAAATGCTGAGGAAACTCACTCTCATACATTGTTATGATTCATCATGTGAATTTCTTCAACCTTACAGTTATTTTACAGCTCAATACATCACTAGTGAGACCGCACTTACAATTTGCCGCTCAGTTTTCGTCTCTTTACTACAGAATTGATATAGTTTTATTGGAGAACATATAGAGAAGGATGACTAAAATTATTTACTATATAACTAATCTCTCTGGAGAGACGAAGAATGAGGGGGATATATAGAAGGGTTTAAGTGGATGATGGCTTATCCAGCAACAGGGAAGATTCCATCGGAAACCATTGGCCACAATAAAATGTCATTAGTTGCATTTGTGTCTTTTTACCTAACATTGTCGGTAATTCTTCCAATATTAATACATCAGAAAAAATATTTTAAACCAGGAAATAACTATGGTAAACCCAGCATGAAACTTCCGGGAGTAGAAAATAAACTCATAAGGATGAACCAAACTTTAAAAGGGAAGGAGGGGAACAGATACAGGCTCAATCTGAAAACCAAAAACAGGCCATGCCTAGAAAACCTAGCTAGAAGTGACATTGTAATTACTAACGCCGACAAGTGCTCAGAAATCGTAGTGTTCAAATATTATAATTATATAAAAGCTGGCAACAAACACGTAGAAAATCCAGAAACATACGCTGAACTAGATCCAGAGTTCTTGCAAGAAACTCGAGATAGGAGTAAGAAACTTATTCTCAAACTATATAACAATAAAAGTAAAAATAAGAGTTATGTCGGCAGCATTGAAGATTCTTTGTTCAGCTTTAAAGCAAGGATACCTAGCATGTACATCCTACCAAAAACACAGATATGGACAAAGGTACAGGAACCTTTAAAACCAGACTAGTCCTGTCTGGCTGTGCTGCTCCTACCAGGCCGGTATACAAATTCATGACAGCCCTATATATGCCCCTATTAGACCTACCTGAAAAGATTAACGACAATACTTTTTTTTAGCAGAGATAGATAACATCAAGAAAAAAATAGGAGAGGCTCCAAGATACCTCAGACTGGTCTCTCTGGACATCGAAGCCCTGTACCACTTTATTCCACAACAGGAAGCAGCGACCACAGTTGCTAGCTTCTATTCAAATAACTTGAATAAACCAAAGGAAAACTAAAGACTTGGGTATCAGGAAGCCTCTGGACGAAGACACAGTCAAGGAGGCTCTAATACACATAATGTAAGACACGATCCCAGATTCAATAACAAAACCTACAGACAAAAAACAGGGCACCATCAGTTAGTGTAGCTGATGCAGAAATTTGTGAACACTGTGCCTTCGAAACTAATAGAAAAAAAGAAGTACCTCCCACCATTCCCTATTTAAGATATACTGATGATATTTTATGTATAGTAATGAGGGGGGGAGAGGAGAGAGTGGAAGAGCTACGAGCCTGGCCCAATGGAGTTCACCAATCCTTAAAATTTACCTCTGAATCCAGCGACAGGGAACTTCTTTTTTTTTGGATATAGTGGTTTACCTCAACGAACACAGATACACACTAAAACATACTACAAACTGGGCAACGCTCACCAGAAAAAAACTTTCCCATTCTCTCTAGCTCTAAGGATCAAAAGACTGTAGTGAGGCCTCCTCCGAGTCTTTCCTTCAGTAAATGCTTGACTTCAGACTTACGAATTACTCCGAAGACTGCCTGAGAACAGCTGAACAAAAAATTGGAAAGCTAAATAGGGAACAACTGCTGATTAAAAAAGTAAGGAAACGAATAACATATCACTGTCACTTTTAGCCCTTCCTTCTACTTTGACAAACGCACAACTAGAGAAACTCTGGGAGTGGATTGGAGAGGAATTTGAAGGAGCATCATGTATGACGTTTCCAACTAAGCCTCCAATGGTGGCCTGGAAAATGGACAAATCCCTGAGATATATTCTAGTGAGTGGAGTTCCCCCAGACAAGGCAACAGGAACAAACGGTAGAAACAGAAGAGGACTTGGAGACACTCGGGAGCAAGCACTAAAATCCAAAAACCTAATCTGTAAACCTTGCCCCAAACGCCGAAGAGTTTGACCTCGAGAAAAACAAATTTTTAGGGGTAAAACCAGACATCATGCCAGAACAATTCCTACAATTAGTGCGGACAGTGAGGGACTTGCACCAGGCCGACAATCCGACTTCCGAGTATTCTGAGAACCAGAATAATATCGCTCAATTGGTACAAGAACATAAAATACACAGCTTTGGGAACTATCATTGAAGACTGTATTTTCGACTAGTTTATTTAATAGGTATCTTACTTTGTAACTGATATCAACTAGGCATCCTGTGCTATATAATATTGTTTGCAATCGACTAGGTATTCTTACTATATATGACATTTCTAATGTTCTCTTAGCATACATTGTTTATGTACATGGGACCTACACCGGACCTCATTGGTAGAGATAGTACTATGACCAGTAGATGAGGTGTGAAGAAATATATATATGATCATTGTCGTCACTCAGTAAAAACTGAGAAATGGATGTAGTGGTGCTCAACATTTGGGCATCACACCACCTTATCCGAGATATGGGGCAAGCTTAACATCGCAACTGCCATAAGCAAGCTGAGGATACCAGCACACCCGAACCCAGTAAGCTGAGAAAGTGGTGGAACTCTTTACTTCCAGAGGAGCCTCCACTCAGCTCAAACAGGACATCCGGAATATACAGACGGATCTTCTGCCACAACACCAGTTAATGATACAAGCTTCATGTGAGTCTGAAGATGTGACTGATGAAGATCTCACGGACTTGGAACTCCGACGTGCTATTAAGAACACAGGTGTGACTGCCCCGGGCATCGATGGTGTTACATACTCCATGATTGCACGGGCTGGTCAGAGTGGATGGGATGCCATACTAAACAGAAATAAACAAGTCGTGGAGGGCCGGGACACTCCCAGCAGCTTGGAAGGCTACCATTGTACGAATTCCAAAGCCCAAGGATCCAGGCAGAAGGAGACCAATATCGTTGACCAACTGTTTAGCCAAGACTGCTTAGAGGATGGTGTTAAACCACCTTCAATTGAAACTTAGACTGCCTCAACATCACATATTTGGCTTCACCAAAGAAGTGGTTACAGCTCAGTGCATATCCACCCTACTAAGCCAGATTACTGATATTATTAAGAAACCTAGTATCGCCGTCTACCTCGACCTCGAGAAGGCCTTTGAGCAAGCCAGCCCCACAGCAATTCTACAAATACTAGCTCGGAAGGGGATCAAAAGACGCCTACTGGCCTGGATAGAATCCTACCTTAGTTACAGGCAGGACTGTGTCAGCTTTCAGGGACACTACTCTTCCTTTAAAACACTGGAAAACTGCACGCCACAAGGTCCTGTGCTCAGTCCTACCCTGTTTAACGTTCTTATGCAGGAACGTGTGAGCCTTAACTTTCATAGTGGTACGTAGCTCCTCAGCAATGCTGATGACCTTGCACTCGTAGTGAATGGTAAAGGCAATTTGGAGCGACAGGTCCAGAGAGCTTTGCACCTAATAACGCAGTCTTGCAAGGAACTAGGCCTCTATCAGCAGCTAAAGATCTGAGGGTGGCTAAGCTTGAGATACAGCGACTGACTGAGGAAAACAAGAGGATTCGTAGTAATCCTCCTGTTGTGAATCCTCAAGCTAAGAAAGGAACCTGGGCAGTAGCTGGAAAAAATGCGACAAAGTTAAGGATCAAGAGAATGGATGGAAAGGTAGAAACAAAGATCCAGGAGACTGTTGTTAATTAAACATCGAACCCATTCTCCGTGCTACCTGGGGAATGCGAGTCGACTACTGGGAACGTCACGACGAACAGCCATCTGGGGATAGCCAGATTAGGTACATGGATAGATCCTTCTGCTTGAAGGATAGGTGCAGGAGACAGAGGGTTTGTTTTCCTGGGACTGGGATGGAGGATATTGTTATCCGGCTTGACAACATCATGAACGGTAATGGGATCAATCGTATTATATGCCTCAGTGCTGGAGGCAATGATAATAGGCAAGCATAGAAGTGAGGATTTCGTTAGAAGGTACCCGGCAGCAATAGACATAATGAGGAAGGTGGGGGCGCCTTGTTATATATAGCATTTTGACAAGTAGGGGTGTTGGAAATGAATGGTTGTCCAGAGCAATTGCTATTAATTGTTGGCTGGACAAACACTAAGGATAATGCAGTACCATTCATTGACAACTGGGACTACTTTCATGGCTGAAATGACATGTATGCCAGGGATGGGGTTCACTTATACAGGGCAGGTGTGGGTTTTGCTAGCTCAGTTGAGGATGATGATAGGGCTTTGAACTAGGATTAGTTAAAAGCATGGGTTTAGGAATGGAAAATAATGAGTGTCGTAATATTAATTTAGGCTTTGATAACATAAATCTTAACAACAACAATGACAGTAATAGGTATAATGGAAAAATTTAAAATATCAGGAAAGGTAGAGAGAAAGGAGAGTCTTTAAACATATATTACACTAATAGTCGTAGTGCTAGGAATAACATGGAAGAGTTGAGATTAGTTGCTAGTGCAGGTGATGTATTTGCCATAATTGAGACGGTTTAATTCGAATCGGAACATGCCTCCTGAATGTCACATTCAGGGATTTGTATTGTTCCAAGTAGATAGAAGTATTGGGAAAGAGGGTGGGGTGGCACTGTACATCTGAGATCGCTTGAACTGTTGCATAAAAACGGCAATAAAGTCTTGAAATAATGCATACAGTGTCTGTATAGAATTTTCAGAGGGGAATTAAAAATGTATTTTACCAGTGAAATACTGTCCCCCAAATTTAGATAGGGACCAAGAAGACTATGGGAGGGAGGAAACTGTTAATTAAGGCCATAAGGCGCGATAATTGGAATTTCTTTACTGGGAATTTAGAATCTAACGACTTCTTAGAAGTAGTTTAGGATTGTTTTTTTGAAGCAGTTTGTGACAGAACCTACAAGGGGAAATACCCTGCTTGACTTGCTTCTGGCAAAAACAGAAACCCTTGTTAATAATATGACACCTTTCGTAACACTGTACATGCTGCCCAAAGAACATTTATCACATTTAAAGGAATTAGATCAAATAGAAGTGACCCAAAATGGATGAGTAATAAGCTCAAATATCTTCTAGGGCAGAAGAAAGGAATTTATAGGCACATCAGGGGAGTGTACTCCCTGTGGACTGAACCAAGATGCCCTCCATTGAGCAACTTTATCAGCACCTTAAGGAGGAATTGGGGGTAGCGAAGCTTGAGATACGGCGATTGACGGAGGAAAACGTAGTAGTCCTCCTGTTGTGAGTCCTCAGGTCAAGAAGGTAACCTGGGCAGTGACCGGACAGCATGAGACGAAGTTGAAGATGAAGACGACGAATGGAGAGGTAGTAACGACGAAGAAGAAAGACTGCTGTGGAAACTTTGAACTCTTTTTCTATGCTACCAGACGAATATGAGTCGACTACTGGGAACGTCACGACGAACGGCACCAAGGAAGGTAAAAACATTGTTGTTGTTGGGGATAGGCAAGTTAGGTGTATGGATAGGGCCTTCTGCTTGAAAGATAGGGGTAGGAGACAGAGGGTTTGCTTTCCTGGGGCTGGGATGGAAGACATTGTTAGCCAGCTTGACAACATCATGCATGGTAATGGGATAAATCCTATTATCTGCCTCAGTGCTGGAGGCAATGATGTAGCCAAGTGTAGAAGTGAGGATTTAGTTAGTAGGTATAAGGCAGCAATAAACATCATTAGGAAGGGAGGGAGGGAGGGAGCCCTGTTATATGTGGCATTTTGCCAAGAATGGGTGTTGGAAATGAATGGCTGTCCAGAGCGATTGGTATAAATTGCTGGCTGAACAAACACTAAGGATAATGCAGTCCCATTCATTGACAACTGGGACCACTTCTATGGCCGAATGACATGTATGCCAGGGATGGGGTTCACTTATCCAGGGAAGGTGTGGTGTAGGATTTCTCGCTAGCTCAGTTGAGGATGTTGTTAGGGCTTTAAACTAGGATTAGTTAGAGGTATGGGTTTAGGAATGGTAAATAATGAGGGTCAAAATATTGATTCAGGCTTTGATATCATAAATCTTAACAATAACAGTAATCGAGTAACACAGGGTAATGATAGTAACAGAAATTGAGTAAAGCTGAAAAAGGTTCACAAGAAGATACATATCAATGTATTTTATACTAACTGTCGAAGCACCAGAAATAAAATTAACGAATTACGTTTGGTAGCATGTGCTGGGAACTTTGATGTCATTTCAATAACTGAAACATGGTATAAAACCAAGAGTCGGAATATGATTGCTGAGTGTCATATTCAGGGGTTTAAGTTGTTCCATGTAGATAGATATAATGGGAAAGGGGGTGGAGTTGCATTATATGTAAGAGAAAATATAAATAGCTGCATAAAAACAGGCATGAAAATAGATGGATCATTAACAGAATCTGTTTGGGTAGAGTTCCTAGAAGGTCAAGAAAAACTGATTCCGGGTCCTGATGAGCTTTTTGCAAGGGTTCTTAAGGAATGCAAAATGGAACTCTGTGAACCAATATCTAACATTTTTAATTTATCTCTTCAAACAGGTGTAGTGTCTGATATGTGGAAGATGGCTAATGTAATTCCTATTTTTAAAGCAGGGGACAAGTCACTACCGTCAAACTACCGCCCAATAAGCCTGACCTCAATTGTAGGCAAATTACTAGAGTCAATTATAGCTGATATTATTAGAAGCCATCTAGATAACCATAATTTGATTAATGATACCCAGCATGGATTCACGAGGGGCCGTTCCTGCCTATCTAATTTATTAACCTTCTTCAGTAAAGCTTTTGAGGCTGTTGATCACGATAAAGAATTCGATATTGTTTATTTAGACAATAGTAAGGCTTTTGATAGAGTACCGCACCAGAGACTGTTAAAGAAAGTGGCAGCTCATGGCATTGGGGGAAAAGTGCTGTCATGGATCGAGTCATGGCTCACCAATAGGAAGCAGAGAGTGTGCATAAATGGGGTTAAATCCGAATGGGGACTTGTAACAAGTGGTGTTCCACAGGGATCAGTCTTAGGCCCATTGTTATTTATAATATATATCAATGACCTTGATGAGGAATTACTAGTGATATGAGCAAATTCGCCGACGACACGAAGATAGGTAGGATAATTGATTCAAACATAGATGTCATAGAACTTCAGGAAGATTTAGACAAACTTAATTCGTGGTCAGAAAAGTGGCAGATGCAGTTCAATGTAGATAAATGCAAGGTTCTGAAGCTCGGGAGTGTCCATAACCCAAGCACTTATAAGTTAAATAACGTAGAACTTAGCCATACAGATTGCGAGAAGGACTTGGGGGTGATGGTAAGCAGCAACCTTAAACCAAGACAGCAATGCCTAAGCGTACGTAATAAGGCAAATAGATTACTGGGATTTATATCAAGAAGTGTTAGCAACAGAAGTCCAGAGGTTATATTACAGCTTTATACATCATTAGTAAGGCCTCACCTAGATTACGCAGCTCAGTTCTGGTCTCCATATTACAGAATGGACATAAATTCGTTAGAAAACATTCAGCGTAGAATGACTAAATTAATACATAGCATTAGAAATCTTCCTTACGAAGAAAGATTGAAGACCCTAAAATTACATTCACTTGTAAGACGTAGAATGAGGGAGACATGATCGAGGTATACAAGTGGAAAATGGGTATTAACAAAGGGGATATAAATAAGGTCTTGAGGATATCTCTCCAGAGAGAACCCGCAATAATGGATTCAAGTTAGATAAGTTTAGATTTAGAAAGGATATAGGAAAGTATTGGTTTGGAAATAGGGTAGTTGATGAGTGGAACAGTCTGCCTAGTAGGGTTATTGAAGCTAGGACCTTGGGTAGTTTCAAATTTAGGTTGGATAAATTCATGAGTGAGAGGGGTTGGATTTGAGTGGGACTCGCGCATGAGTGGGTAGAATTGTCAAAGCTTATTTCTTGGGTAGCTTTGAAAATTGGGTTGAGCAAATATTCTGTTAGTGGGATGGATTGTGAAGGACCTGCCTAGTATGGGCCAACAGGCCTGCTGCAGTGTTCCTCCTTTCTTATGTTCTTATGTTCTTATGATTCTAGGTGTAATATACCGACCTCCAGGCTTGGATCACGATAGAGGGAGATTTCTTTGGGACGAAATTGTTAGGGCTTCTAGACAATAACGTAGTGTTAGTAGGGGATTTTAACTTTAGTCAAATTGACTGGACTTCTTTGACCGGTAATCTGGAGTCCAGTGACTTTATGGAAGTAGTTCAGGACTGTTTTCTGAAGCAGTGTATGACGGAGCCTACCAGAGGTAATAATTTTCTCGACCTAGTCTTGTCAAATAAAGAAACCCTTGTAAATAATCTGGAGATCACTGAAGAGCTTGGAGCTAGTGATCACAAATCCATTACTTTTAATATTACCTGGGAGTACGAGAATAGGGATAATACGGTAAAAGTTCCTGATTTTCGTTCTGCCGATTATATTGGATTATATTGAGTGTTGTCTTCTCTGGCGATGAGTCTTGAGTTTCTGTAGTTGATTAAATGGTTGTGTGAATTTCGGTGTTGAACACAGGCATTTCTTGGGTCGTCAGATTTGCCTGCGTACTGGTGTTCTGAAATACGTGTTTGGAGCTCTCTGGATGTTTCGCCGACGTGCAGTGTTCCTCCTTTCTTATGTTCTTAAACTTGTCCAATCTCTTTTTATGTTACCCAAGGATTTAACTATCACACTACTTTGAAGACTGTCACATGCAACATTCTTCACCTGACTAAATCCTATAAATACTCATGTTTCTGCTATTCAGGTAGATCTGTTTGTGACTCGATAAAGCCCACTGCGTGGGCGAAACGTTGTCAATAAAGGATTTTATTATACCTGCTTATGTGTTTATTTTTCCATTGTGTCGGTATTTTATACCATTTGTTTCCAATGAATATGATACTGTGTATAGGGGACTTCAGTAAGGCTTTTGAGCCCAACGTCAAATTCTAGAACATTGTTTGAAGACAGTAGAACTATATACAAAAGATGAGGTATCAGTCCCTCGGCCTTGGAGTGGTGTGAACAGCACCGATGTCGTGGAGTTTGTGGAGAAGAGGCTGGCATTTATATACTAACGTCATGTGGAAAGGGACGTGTAGCAGACGAGGGCATAGTCACTGATAGGCGGGATTTCCCAGTGGAAGTGGGTCATACCCAAAGAGATGGGTTAGTTGTAGTAGTAGATGTTGCTCATTTTCCAGGTAGATCTGTCTGTGACTCGATAAAGCCCACTGCGTGGGCGAAACGTTGTCAATAAAGGATCACATTATACTGCTTATGTGTTTATTTTTCCATTGTGTCGGTATTTTATACCATTTATTTCCAGTAGTAGATGTCGTTGCCGTGAAGGTTATTGAGGAAAGTTAAAGCACACGGAATAGGAGAATTTTTTTTCCTGGATAGAGGCATGGTTGACAAATAGGCAGCAGTGTGTTTGCATAAATGGAGAGAAATCAGAGTGGGGAAGCGTCGCGAGCAGTGTTCCACACAGGTCGATGGAAATAAATGGTATAAAATACCGACACAATGGAAAAATAAACACATAAGCAGTATAATGTGATCCTTTATTGACAAAGTTTCGCCCACGCAGTGGACTTTATCGAGTCACAGACAGATCTACCTGGAAAGAGAGTAACATGAGTATTTATAAGATTTAATCAGGTGGAGAATGCTGGGTCAGGTGGAGAATGCTGCATGGGACAGTCTTCAAAGTAGTGTGATAGTTTAAAACCTCGGGTAATTTAAAGGACCTGCAGTGTTCCATTCTTGAGTTCTATGTGGGATAGCGATGAAGAAGTTTCTTGGCAATAGGTTCAGCTATGTTGTAGAAGCCGTTGTTCTGGTTACTCTTTTTCCAGGTAGATCTGTCTGACTCGATAAAGCCCACTGCGTGGGCGAAACGTTGTCAATAAAGGATCACATTATACTGCTTATGTGTTTATTTTTCCATTGTGTCGGTATTTTATACCATTTATTTCCACTATGGAAAATGTACAAAAGAGGATGGCAAAGTTGAACCCATGAATCAGAAATCTTCCCTACGAGGATAGACTGAGGTTCTGGGTCTACACGCAATAAAAAGGCGTAGAGTTAGGGAGGATATAATTGAGGTGTATAAATGGAAGACAGGAATAAAAAAAAGGGGATGCAAATAGCGTGCTAAAAATATCTAGCCTAGACAGGACTCGCAACAAAGGTTTTAAGTTGGAAAAAAACAATCAGATTCAGGAAGGATATATGAAAGCACTGGTATGGTGATAGAGTTGTGGATGAGTGGAAGAAACTCCCTAGTACAGTTATAGAGGCTAAAACGTATAGTTTTAAAAATACGTTAGATAAATGCATGATTGGGTGCGAGTGGGTGAGAGTTGGACTTGATTAGCTAGTGCTACTAGGTCAGAAGCCGTGCTCCATTCTTAAGTGAATGTGACCTGACCTCTCCACTCCTGACAAAAGAATGGCAGAATATATTCTCAGCCAAACTACCACTGCCAACATCCAACTAAAATTGAAGCTATCAAGAAAACTACAAGAGCTGTGCTCCCACAGCAAATGGAGCGAAGTGGGACGACCAGAAATCATAAATAACTTATCTTCCTATACACTAACCGTCACCGAGACAGAAGCCCTCAGTCTAGGGCTCAAGTTCACTACCGGCATCAACAAGAAACATCTGGTGGACACGGTAACCAAGAACCAACCTTTTGGAGACTCCAGTTTCATAAGGGCTTTCTTCAAGGAATTATTGCTGCAGCTACTGAGCCTTCAAGACCGGTCATTCCCAGAAGATACATCCAAACACTCGGGGAGTTGGCTAACAACGATGATATCATTACCACCTCTGACAAAGGAGGTGGTGTGGTGCTACTCGACACTACAACAATAAAGTTTTAAATCTTCTCAGTGATGCCAACACATACCAGCCTGTATCAGAATCAGTGTTACTTCAAAGCACCTAAACTTTTCTTCAAAAAGGCTCGTAGCATCTTACAAAAATTAAAACAAGGCAAGAAACTACTTAACTTTTACCAGGTCAACCAAAACCAGCACGCCTGTATGGCCTTCATAAGACAAGCCTAGCATCCCACTACGTCCTATCACTTTGGGAATAGGGAGTGCACCACACAGATTAGCTGGCCACCTTGCCAAATACTTTCCAGCACTTCTGGGCACCATCAGTCAAGCCCACCTCAAACACTCTGGTGACAACCTCCCTCGGATTCCCATTCTGAGTATTAAAAACAAGAGCATGGCTTCCTGCAATGTCACAGCCCTCTTTACCAATGTTCCTACTGATACTGCAATAAACATTGAGACAGAGGCTCACTGAAAACCACGACCTCCCTTTACCTCTTCTAGATTTCATCAGTCTAGTGAAGGGGTGGGCAACCTTTTTAAGTGTACGTGCCAAAGTCGGCCATATCTGATACAAAATCTCTGGAAACATATGGGGACTATTTCCCCGCTTTTCTTGAAACGGATACGTGATAAATGTCGCTATTTTTTTTTTTTTTTGTGATGAGACCAGAAAGAAGTCGTTGACATGCTAGGTTTGGCATGCATGCTAAGGGTTGCCCACCCCTCTAGACTAGTGGATCTCTGTTAATTTCAACTTAAAGTATCAGGACGACTGTTACAAACAGATCTATGGGAAGGCAATGGGCAGCCCGCTCAGTGCTGTGCTTGCCAATCTCTTCATGGAAAACCTAGAGACAGGAATTCAGCTCCCTCATTCCCAACTCCGTTACCTGGCTAAAATACGTTGATATATTGGTTTTCTATCAGAGACGTCTCAATATCCATGCTCGACTCAAGATCAATGCAGCCGAGCCATCTATAAAGTTTACGCTTGAACTCGAAAAGGATGCCTAACTTCCTTTCCTCGACGTCCTCCTGTGCAGATATCCCGACAGTGACAAACTTCTCTTCAAAGTATATAGAAAACCTACCAACAAGGACGATCTTATACACTTCTATTCACACAAAGACATCTACACTAGAAGTCCTCAATGGCTTCTTGAGAGCTCTTCCCATCTCCAGCCTATGTTTTTTTGAAGAATGTATTTACATAACACCTTTACACGTCTTCAGTCTCCATCTTTCTTCGTCCGAGACTGCAAACCCAAGGCACAAGCTATTCTCAAACCGCCCATGGAACAGCCCTCTAATCAGTTTATAGTGCTCACATGTGGTGATGCTGCCACGAATACTCGCCGGGCACTTAAAAGTAACAAACGTTTCCACCATAAATATTTCATAAACCTTACTACAAAACGCAGCAACACCTCTAAACTGTACAACAGGCGTCTACACCATCCCCTGTGGATTCTGTAACAAAAAATATGTAGGCAAAACAATCAGAGATCTTGCGGCCCGCCTGAACGAGCATCGAAGTGCCTGTAACAGACGTTTTAAGGTACGCCTGTGTTCTCCACAGACTATGGGGTATTTGATGAACTGGGATGAAGCATAACTCGTTCTCTCCAAACCAGACCTTAAACACCGACGATGTCTAGAAGCCTCGCTAATCGCCGCACAGACAATTTAACACAACACTGGAAAACCACAAAATTTCTAAAACATTAGCATACATGATAATCAACCAGGTAAAACACCATCTACCCAGCAACTCAGGAGTCACATGATCATCGTCTACCGGTCCTCATCCCAACATGGCATTCTTCAGGTCACCATGCGTCACTCACCTCACTCTCCGCCTATATATACTGTCTTTCAATCTCTATGTTTGCCGGTAGTAAACAGTGAGAGGTTCTGTAGTGAATGGACACATCCACAGTACACAGTCAATACACAGATACACAACACAGATGAACCATGCCAGTCCAAGGACTCAGCACTAAAAGGCGCTACTCATGGAACAACGACTCTGCTGGACCTGAAGTCGTCAGCAAAATTGCAGGAACATCTCGGCAGGGTCGTCGAGTCCACAATCAAGAGGAGACAGGAAATGATGACTCCATCGAGGAAGTCCATGGACGAGCAGGAGTGGATGGAGTCCGACGGGTCGCTCTCCAGCCCTTAAAAATTCTACAGTGGAACATCTGCGGTCTGCGACAGAAAATCCACCTTGTCGTCGAAACGGCAGTCCAGGAGGCAATCGACTTTTTCCTGCTCCAGGAGACCTTAGTGAACCCGCCGCCGAACCTGCAGCCACGCATACCGGGATTCTCCGCCTACCTACAACGAGCTGGAGTTCCCGCCAGGGGCATGGCAGTCTACGTGAGGAACTCCATTCCCCACTCAATCGTCAGCGACCCCATCAACTGTGGCGAAGGGGTTGAGGTGCAAGCTGTCACTCTGCACCTACCGGCCGGGCCACTAACGATCTATAATGTGTACCGGAACCCAAGAGTCACCCTCGACCTCTCCGAAGTTGCAGCTCTCGCTGTGTCGCCCAGCCACGGCGTGCTGGTGGCAGGGGATATCAATGCCCACCATGAGCTGCTGCGCTCAGTCACTCCCACAAATGAGACAGGCAGGCACCTGGCAGCAGTGCTGGAGGATGTTCCCGAGATCGCCCTCCTCAACACAGGAGAGCCGACTCACCACTATGGCAACCGACTGGACGTCACGCTCCTCTCCCGGATGCTACTTCCAGGAGCCAGTTGGGAAATCCACCCTCTTCTCACCAGCGACCATTTTGCAATCGTCACCACTCTGTCGCTCTCAAGACACCCTCCGTACTCCCCACCTCCACGGTGGAACACTAAGAAGGCTGACTGGCAGTGCTTCCAGGACGTCATCCAGCAGTGGTGGGAGGAGACTGATCTCTCTGATGACTCAGAAGAGGCTACCCAGAGCCTCCAAGCAGCTCTCTCTCGAGCAGCCGAGGCGGCAATACCACTCACAAGGGTCGGGGGAACGCCCAAGCGTGATTGGTGGTTCTATGACGAGGCAGTCAAAGAACAAAACCACCGCGTCAATCGTGCCCGTAGGATACACCGACGCAACCCCACGGCTGGGTCCCTCAGGCTTCTGCGAGAGGTGGTGCGGCACGCACGCCACATCTCCCACAGGACACGTCTGGCAAAGTGGTTTGAGTGGTGTGCTTCCTTCAGCCACTACTCTACCCTGTCTGAGATCTGGAAGAAGATCAGCATAGCTACGGGAAAGCGCAGAGACGCTGTGCGTGCTCATCATGACCCGGCTGGGGAGGCAGAGAGGCTAATGGTACTCTTCACATCCAGGGCAGCCACAGCCCGCCTACCACAGGACATCCAGGACCTCCAGGCCACCCTCCTCCCTGGTAGGACTGCCAGGATTCTAGAGGCATCCCAGGCACAAGACGACGCCGACGTCGAGTTCACCGGTCGGGAGCTGCAAGCTGCCTTCAAGACTTCACGGGACACGGCCCCCGGGCAGGACGGAATCACCTACAGTATGATCTCAAAGGCAGGCCCTCAGGGGCATGACGCCCTCCTGGAAGTCATCAACCGTACTTGGAGGGTCGGGCGACTTCCCACCGCATGGAAGGAAGCCAACATCCTGCCGATCCCCAAGCCCAGGGATCCAGGCAACATGCGGCCCATTTCCCTCACCAGCTGCCTATCCAAGGTTGCAGAGAGGATGGTGTTGGAGCGCCTAAGATGGAAGCTTGGTCCGGAGCACCAACACATCTACGGCTTCACACGGGGAGTGGGCACCTAATTGTACTCGCCTAATTGTGGTTTGCTACTGGGTCTCTGCTCTCCCTGCTCCATGAGCTTTATCATACCTTGTCTTAAAACTATGTATGGTTCCTGCCTCCACTATATCTTTCTCTAGACTATTCCACTTCCTGACTACTCTGTGGCTGAAGAAATGGTTCCTAACATCCCTTTGACTCATCTGAGTCTTCAGCTTCCAGTTGTGTCCCCTCGTTTCTGTGTTCCCTCTCTGGAACATCCTGTCACTGTCTACCTTGTCAATTCTCCACAGTATTTTGTATGTCATTATCATGTCTCCTCTGACCCTTCTTTCCTCCAGTGTTGTTAGTCCTATTTCCCTCAACCTTTCTTCATAAGACAGACCCCTGAGTTGTGGAACTAACCTTGTTGCAAACCTTTGCACTTTCTCTAGTTTCCTTACGTGCTTGACCAGGTGTGGGTTCCAGACTGGTGCTGCATATTCTAGTATGGGCC
The DNA here is from genome assembly GCA_009830355.1 of Cherax destructor. NCBI lineage: Eukaryota > Metazoa > Arthropoda > Malacostraca > Decapoda > Parastacidae > Cherax > Cherax destructor. The sequence goes on along the minus strand of WNWK01019982.1, from coordinate 5,934 downwards.
TGACGTACACGGTATACAGTGTCTTGAACGATTCCTTGTTAAGGTAACGGAACGCTAATCTTAGGTTTGCCAGTCGCCCATATGCTGCCGCAGTTATCTGGTTGATGTGTGCCTCCGGAGACGTGCTTGGCGTTATACTCACTCCAAGGTCTTTCTCCTTTGCCAAGGTTTGTAGCCTTTGTCCGCCTAGCTTGTACTCTTTCAGCGGTCTTCTTTGCCCTTCTCCGATCCTCATGACTTTGCATTTGGAGGGATTGAATTCGAGAAGCCAATTGCTAGACCAGATGTCGAGCTTGTCCAGGTCTGTTTGCAGCCCTGCCTGGTCCTCTTCCGATGTGATTCTCATTATTTTCACATCATCCGCGAATAGATACTTCTGAGTCTATCCCGTCCGTCATGTCATTTACATATACCAGGAATAACACTGGTCCTAGGACTGACCCCTGCGGTACACCGCTCGTCACAGGCGCCCACTGTGATACCTCACCACGCACCATGACCCGTTGCTGTCTCCCTTGGAGGTATTCCCTGATCCATTCCAGTGCCCTTCCTGTTATACCTGCTTGTTCTTCCAACTTCTTTACTAATCTCATGTGAGGAACTGTGTCGAAGGCCTTCCTGCAGTCCAGGAAAATGCAATCAACCCACCCTTCTCTCTCCTGCCTTACCTCTGTTGCTTTATCATAGAACTCCAGGAGGTTTGTTACACAGGATTTGCCTTCCCGGAATCCATGCTGTCTGGTGTTTATTATCCTGTTCAGCTCGAGGTGTTCCACCATTCTTTTCCTGATGATTTTCTCCAGGACTTTGCACACTATACATGTAAGTGACACCGGTCTATAGTTTAGTGCCTCTTTTCTGTCTCTTTTTTTTAAATATGGGGACTACGTTGGCTTTCTTCCATACCTCAGGTAGCTGCCCAGTTTCAAGGGATGTGTTGAATATTATGGTAAGTGGCACTCAGTACCTCAGCTCCTTCCTGAAGAACCCACGGGGAGATATTGTCCGGACCCATCGCCTTTGAGATAGCGAGGTCACTGAGTAACTGCTTCACTTCCTCCTCAGTTGTGTGTATGCCCTCTAGCACTTGGTACATCCCTTGTTGGTGACGAACCCCTGAGAGCGTCACCACCCTCATGGCCAGCATTGAGTCTGACAAGAGGCCGAAGATTGTCATCTTTCTCGACCTTGAGAAGGCCTTCGAGCTGGCCAGTGCACCGGCCATCCTCGACCTACTGGCGCGCAGAGGAGCGAGGGGCAAGCTGCTTGCGTAGGTCGGCTCATACCTACAGGGCCGGCACCCCGCAGGGCGGAGTCCTCAGCCCAACTCTCTTTAACGTGCTGATGCATGAGCTGGTGCAGCTGACGTTCTCAGCAGGCACCCGACTGCTCAGCTACGCTGATGACCTGGCACTCATTGTCATCGGGAAGCCCGGACTGTTGCGCAAAGCCCAACGCGACCTCAGCCTGCTAGATACCACCTGCCGTCGCCTTGGCCTCAAGATCTCGGCGGAAAAGTCCAAGGCCATGATCTTTCGTGCCAAGGTGTCTGATACCAGGCTGAAGATCTCAGACATCAACCTGGACTGGGTCTGCAGTTACCAGTATCTTGGTATATGGATTGACAGCCGACTCTCCTTCCGCAAGCAGGCAGAGCATGTCAGGGAGCGTGCCATGCAACGTGTCACGGCCATGCGTGCCATGGCCAATCCTAGGACTGGTGCCAGCCACGATATTCTCCGGATGTTCTACGTGCAGGTGGTGCGCTCGCTAGTCGACTATGGTGCAATCACCCTGGCCCATGCTCATCCCTCATGCCTCAAGCGCCTCAGCGTTGTACAAAATGCTGCGGCTCGGGTCATGCTGGGGGCTCCGGGCTGGACGAACACAGTGACTCTGAACAGAGAGGCCCAACTGCAGCCCCTAAGTGACAGGATCGCCCTTGTTGCTGCCAGGAGGTTGGCCAAATTTGTCCAGCTACCAGGCGGTGAGCGCCTGCTGAGAGACCTCCTTGACCGTCAGCGAGGCGACTTCGCAGGAGGCCGTGTCCGACTATAGTTGTGGTCGGCTGCGGAAGTGACAAAGGAGCTCCTGCCCATGCCGCTCCTCGAGGACAAGGGATGCGACCGGCCAGTCGATGGGTACACCGTGCCACCGCCATGGGCACCATAACCTGTCGTTATCCACCTTGCAAACCTGCCAGCCAGCAAGCGTCACTGTCCACAGCACGTGCTGCAGCGGTGGGCAGCTGCAAGCATTGCTGCAGCGGAGCATCCCGGGTGTGCAGTGTACTACACTGATGGATCAAGAGACCCCGAGGCCGGCTGCACGGGTTCCGGGATATATCACTCATCCCTAACGGCCGGCTGGCGCCTCCCAGACCACTGCAGCATCCTATAGGCAGAACTCCACGCCATCCAGAGGGCCATCCAACATGCGCTCCTGGAACACCGCCAACCTCCAGTCATCCACGTCGAATCCAGGGCGGCGATACAGGCCATCATGCATAGGGAGCCCAAGGATAACTTCCGGCTCCTCACCGCTATTAGAAGAGACCTACATTCACTTGACGAGCAGGGCCGGCAAGCAACAATCAATTGGATACCAAGCCACATCGACCTTGCTGGGAATGATGCGGCGGATGGGGCGGCTAAGTCTGCCACACTTGCGGCCCAACCTGCGACTACAATTGCCATTAGCCGCAGGCAGGTGCAGCTTCGGCAGCCAGACGCCCACTACCAGCACCGGGAGCATCTCGGAGCCGGCACTGGTATGACAGAGCGACACGTAGGGAGCCCCCACCAAACATGAGGAAACTGAACAGGGAGCTGCAAGTCAGCGTCCACCGCCTGCGCCTCGGCTACCCTACTGCAAAGCGCCTCATCGAACGCATGAATGAGGAGCTTTGCCGCCACTGCGACCGGATGGTTCCAAAGCCTCTAGTTCACTACATGCTTGACTGTCCTGCGACGACGTCCATCCGCCACAGGCACTTCCCGATGGCACCTGGGGATCTGACCCGCGAGGACAAAGCAGCCCGGCTGGTTTACCTGGCCACCCATGACTTGGAGACACTGCTCCCAGTCCTAGCCACCCACCCCCCCCCGATGACGACGCCGGAGAACCCCGACGACGACCAAGACTACCCACTACAGCTATTCTTTCTCTCACTTCCTTCTTTCTTATCCCCCATCCTTCTTCCTATGTAGGTAGAACCACAGCCTGAAGTACCAAGATCTGCTGATGAAGATGCGACGTCAGAAGACACTCCCCATCATGGGGAGCCACAGCAAGAAAGAAAAGATGGCCGACACCCTCTACCTAGGGGGCCAATGCCGGGTCACCATTTGGAGAAGACTCGGGCCGGATGTACCGGCGAACATACAACAACAACAATCTATGTTTGCCGGGTCACCATTTGGAGAAGACTGGGCCGGATGTACCGGCGAACATACAACAACAACAATCTATGTTAGAAGTTAACAAGGTCCCAGGACCGAAACGTTTTCTAATAAATATGTCATAGTGTTTGCTTACACGTCTAAATATATTATATATTAAGGACATTTATTAGAGAAAACGTTTCGCCACGAGTGGCTTATGCATTGATGCGATTATAAACTACTTTTTTCCTTTACGCGTGTTTGTTTTAAGTACTAGCGTATGAAGTTTGTAGTATAGAGAATTAAATGACCATTTGTCATCTGCATTCTTTAAGTTTCATTCCTTTTCTTCATGGTTTCCCCCTGAGAGGAAAACCCTAACCCCCTCCCATTTACATATGTCCAGTACTTTCAATGTTTTGCATAAAATATTATTTAGCAATGATACATTTTTTTTATACTTTATGATTGAATTTTTCGTTACATGTCACAGAGAAGAGGGAATTAATTGAAGTGGTTATAAGTATAAAGCTTCGTGTGCAGCCTTGTATACTGCCTGTGCTCAACCTCACACTGTCTACCCTCAACAAGCTGTTAGTAAGACAGGCATCTTTATTGGACATGAATGTCTTCTCTTTGGGAATTCCGCCCTTATCAGTCTGTCCTTCAGGGAGGCGTCCTTTTCCAGGCTAACATAGGCGGCTCCTTGGGTAGATGTTTAGACCATGAAGCTCCCTCAAATTCTCGTCCTATCCGTCCCACAAGCCCTTTAGTTCCGTTCAAAAAGATCTTTGGGGGGGGTCTGTCAAAGGGGGGGAAGGATATTCCTTCCGTTTCCCGTTTTTGTTAATCCTCGGGGGTTGCTGTCTATCTTTTTTATTTTTTTTCTCTTCAGCTGATCTTAGCCCCCCTTCTGGATATCCTCGCAGCTCGAAAAAAATCCACATGTCCTTCAGAGCCTTCACGTATTCTTCTTTCTCACTGCAGATCTGTTTTATCCCTTTGGGCTGGGTAAAGGGAGTGATTGTTTCAGGGGTTGTGGGTGTGATGAATCCCACAAGAGGTAGTGGTGGGATTCCCCTGTTTGTAATATACCCCAGTTTGCAGTTTTCCCTTTCATCGTTTAGATAAACCATAGTGTCAATGAATGGTAGTTCCTTATGATGGTGTTCCCGTGAAGTTCAGGGATGGGTGTCTTCTGTTTGCCCAATCTTTCGGGTTTTTTGGGTGTTTTTTTGCCTCCTTTTACTAGGCAAAATATTCATCTATGTATCTGTTGTGAATGAATGGTTCAGAGAACCGACGAGTTGGGAAATTAGACACATATGCAACACTTGGGTATCTTTATTGGGGAAACGTTTCGCCACACAGTGGCTTCATCATCCATACAAAAGGGGAATCGTAAAGAACAGGAGGAGTGTGAGGTTGTCAAACGAAACGTTTCCTCAATAAAGATACCCAAGTGTTGCATATGTGTCTAATTTACCCAAATCGTCGGTTCTCTGAACCATTCACCCCATCCTGTCTGACACTGCAACATCTTGGTATCTTAATACAGGATTTTTCGCTTGCCTTTTCCCTTTGGGGCCCCACCTACTTTCCCCATTGAACAAATGTGACACCTCCTTTTTAAATGCTGCACCTCTCCTGCTTCAGTATATAAGCTTCCCCCTGCTCATATGCTGTTATTCTATTCCCAAAATTGATGGACCCAACATCGACTCAAGATTGAGGGGTGACAACCTCACACTCCTCCTGTTCTTTACGATTCTCCTTTGTATGGACTGATGAAGCCACTGTGTGGCGAAACGTTTCCTCAATAAAGATACCAAAGTGTTGCATATGTGTCTAATTTACCATGTATCTGTTGTATGAGATTAGGCCTAGATATTCCATGTCCAGGTCCTCCTCCCAAAACAACGTGAACAAAAATCTCTGCAATGGCTACCGAGACAGATGCTCCTATTGCAGTTCCTGTTTTCTGCCTGTAGGTTACTTTGTTAAAGTTCAATATCGTGTCTCCCATTACATGTTCAATACATTTTTTTATCAGTTTTTTTCCTGGTGGTTTTTTTTCCCCATTTTGGGATAGTTTCCCCCTGATTCTTTCTATATTCTGTTTGTAAAAACCTGCCACTATTTTGGTCTTCTTTTGTGGTATTGAGGGGTACAGTGCCTCAATGTCTAGCGAGACTAACCTGATATCCTCCGTAGTTTTGCCTAATTCTCTTTTTTGATCTTCTATGATATTTAGGGGAAAAATGTTGTATCCCCTTTTTCTATCGACCAGTTTTTTATTATTATTATAAACAAATAGAAGGGTAAACCACAGGGTTATACAGCGCTGCAGGTTATTGTAGGGGGGCAGGGGGGGTGAAGTGTAAGAGGGAGATGGACGTTAGTAGGGTATGGGTGCTAGATGACGGTGGGTAGTGCAGGGGGGGGAGGGGGGAGCAAAAAGATCGAGGTAGAAGGGACTGAGGGGGGTGCTAGGGATAATCTTCAGAGTTTGTGTAGTAAGTCAGTTTCTGTCAAAAAATCAACAAGAGAG
>WNWK01019981.1:0-36731 GCA_009830355.1 Cherax destructor | reverse complement strand
CTACCCAGTTTTAAATGACGCCCCCGGGAGCTTTTGGTCAACGTCCGACCTTCCCCTTAAAAAAAACGATTTAAAACGAAATTGATGTTAGTTTAATATCTTTATTATGCACCCCATACCCATCCTGTGGGCGGTAGTCAAAAGATTACAGAGGTACATAATTGGGCCAGACACTGGACTCAAAGTTTTGATAGCTGAACAAGTTACAGCGGTAATGAACTAGATCTGGCCCAATTATGACCAAGTTACAATTAATGGGCTCCAGGTAGAGCAGGCCCACTCATGATAAGTTAAAAAGGTAATGAACTAGATCTGGTCAAATCATGACAAATTACAAAGGTAATGAGGCAAATTGGCTTCTTTAGTGGAAATAATTGGTATAAAATACCGACACAATGGAAAAATAAACACATAAGCAGTATAATGTGATCCTTTATTGACAACGTTTCCCCCACACAGGGGGTTTTATCAAGTCACACAGATCTGTTTGTGACTTGATAAAGCCCACTGTGTGTTACCTGGAGAGAGTTCCCGGGAGTCAACGCCCCCGCGGCCCGGTCTGTGACTAACCCTCATGGTTGATCAGGGCCTGATAAATGGGCTGTTACTGCGGGCAGCACGCAGTCCAACGTACAAACCCAAAGCCTGACTGGTCAGGTACCGACAGGTGCCTGTCCAGTGCCTGCTTGAAGCAGCCAGGGGTCTATTGGTAATCCCCTTTATGTATGCTGGGAGGCAGTTGAACACTTGGGCCCGGGACCCTTTTTTGTTGTCCCTCAAGCTGCAGTGGCATCCCTGCTCTTCATTGGGGGATGTTACATCGTCTGCCGAGTCTTTTGCTTTCTGGGAATGATCTTCGTGCAAGTTTGGTACTAATTCTCGAGAATTTTACAAACGTATATAATAATCTCTCGTTCTATGATACAGGTTTGGAACTTGAGCGTTCCCAGTAATTGCGGGGCGAAACGTTGTCAATAAAGGATCACATAATACTGCAGGGTTTATTTTCATACGCTAAAAGCAAGAGCCCGGGATGGGCGTTGGTCAAAATATTGGGACAATATGCTCGTATGTTCTAATTTAAAATATATTTTATATATACATACTTTTTGGGAGAATAAATTAAAAGCGAAATGTATGGGAAGGTATAAGTGTGGGTAGAAATGTTGTTGAGGGTGTGGAGTGAGTTTAGTAATAGTTTAGTGATTTTGGGGGAGGAGTGAGGATAGTGGCCCCGTGCTGGGACCCCGTTACCCGTACCGCTCACCCAGACTCCATTTTGAAAGACAAGAGGAGCTCACGCATTCCATCTCCGGTACGTTTTGTTACTTTATTACTACCACGGCATCTTCAGCTTCCCCTGGCGTGTGTCTCAGTATGTCGAGAGGTATTCGCATCATGTTGGGAACTAATTTCTTTCTTCTGAAGCGGTTTGTAGGACGAGACAGGGAGATATTGGATTTTCCGCGTGAGTTGATCTAAGAGCGCGTGAGAAATGTTTAGTGACACTGGCGTAAAAATAACGCGATGGTGCTGGGTGTAGGGGGATGAATGTATGTGTGGTGAGGGCGGGCGTGGGCGAGTAGTAAGTGTGGGGCCACATAGAGTGGAGGAACTGTGGTTTAGGCGGTTGGCGTGATCGATCGGCGGGTTCCCCACCTGAGCCTCTTGTGCTTTGTTCCTGCACCCGGCTCACCCTGGCCTGCTCCCCGGCCTTCTGCCCGATATAAGACGTTTCGGCCTGGTATTTTAACGAGGGCAGATGTTTCGGCCTTTCAGAAATAACTGGCGTCGGCCTAACCTAACTTAACCGCACCTGGGTAAATAGTTAGGGCTGGTGGAATTGATAGATAATTCCATTCATTGTTCAACGTTAGCTTCGTTATGTCATGGGTATACTTTTATGTTTGTGGAAACTGTAAAAAAATCAACGTAATCCATCCTAAAATAACCTAAAGTAATTAAACCGTAATTCCTTCAACGGGAGATATGGGACTGGCGCGTCTTGTTTACTTCACATGCGTCTTTGTTTACCTTTACATGCGTCTTTGTTTACCTTCACATGCGTCTTTGTTTAACTTCACATGCGTCTTTGTTTACCTTCACATGCTCTTTGTTTACCTTCACATGCGTCTTTGTTTACCTTCACATCGTCTTTGTTTACATTCAATACGACTTTGATTACACAGGATGCATTGTTGTTTACATCAAGGTATTTATATGCTGCTGTTATAGGCCAACAAGATTCCATATTATAATACCGTTGATTGTCTCTGAAGCGCATTGGGAAAATTAAGTCATACTTTTAAAATTGTACCTTTTTGTTGTGCATATAATTGTAGTTAATTACATAAGAAATCTTTCAAAGGTCTAATATCTTAAGTGGTCTTTAACATTAGGATCAGCTTTCCCGAAATGTCTTGCATACTAGTGGCTTTCTTTTCTGTCTAACTGTTTTATTACATGTAAACTACATTATTTTTTATACTGCATAAAAAAAAATAAAAATATGAATTTGAATTCTCTCAAAAAAACACTATGCACCAGCAATAACAATTGATGGAGAGAAAACGTATAGAATATTGACACCATGGATAAAAATGAAACTGCAATATAATGTTTTCCCACACAGTGGGCTTTATTAAGTCAAACATACCTGCAGTTTCTCTAGGTAGATCTGTTTGTGATTTGCTGTTATCCAATTACAGTTGTTGTGGGTATGGATAGATTGTGTACAGTATTAAAAAAAAAAACAGGCTGAGTTCAGACCAGCTCCAAACTAAATATTAGAATATTAGATGAAATAACCAGCATACATGCCTAACATAATATAACTTAGCCTAACTATAATAAAATCTGACCTAATAATTGTCACATAACGAAACAACCAAACCAAACTTAACCTAACCCAACCCAACCCAAACCTGACTTTACTTAACCTTATCTGACTTACCTAATTGTAAAGGGACTATGACTCTTCAACACCATCCCTTCATGCATAATAGGGATTACTAACAGATTCCTGGCCGTCTTCAAGAGGAACGTGACAGATTCCTCGTCAGGTTCTGATCAGCTGGGCTGTGGGACATATGTTGCACTGTGGGTAGCGGGCACCAGTAGCCTGCTGGGTCAGGCCAGCAACCAGGAGGCCTGGTCTGGGACTTGGTTGTGGGGGCAATGACCTTCAGAAGTGGCTTCGGATAATCAGGTATCTTAACCTACCCTAATGTTGTTATAACTTGACTTCATTTAATCTACTCTTGACATAAATTAACCTACTAACCTAAACTAGCCTAACCTTTCTTTGCTTTGTCTAATTCAGCTAACCCTGACCTAGCTTAACCAGACCTAACCTAACCTGACTTCACCTAATAATCTAATTTGGGCAATAGTTTACGACTACTGCTCAGTGGAACTTGGACATTAGTTTACACATGACAGTACTGTACATAAAACCTATGTGCACCACAGAATAAGTATTTCTTGTGCAAATTGTTATTTTGGGAGATATAAAAAATAGTACGTACAAACATTTATTTCTGTTGTGCAGCATGTCTGAGCCAGGCAACACTTACAATTGAGTTGTGTTATGTGTTTTCTTGCTGAATGAACTTAACTTTATTCCATTATAAGTAGACATGCATTCTACTTATGAAGGAATAAAGTTAAGTTACATTGTGTTATTTTAAGTTGGGTGAGGTAGGTTTCATTAGATTAGGCTACTTTTTTAAGTATGTATTAACACAAAATAACATCTTAATTGTAAAACCAATGTACAGTGGTCCATCGACTATCTGTCTTAATCCGTTCCAGGAGCTAGACCTTAACGCGAAAACTTGAAACTCAAAACCTTATTTCCCATAAGAAATAATGTAAATACAATTAATCCGTTCCACCCAAAAATATTCACAAAAAAATAATTTTTTTAAAGAATAAATACTATTGTTTTACACACAAAACAATTATAAAGTAATAAATTTATAATTAAACATTTATTGAAGAGAGTTGCTGGCATCTGGAAGATAGGGAGGATGACAGGGGGAGGGGATAGTGATTGGAAGGGGAATCCCCACTCCCTGCATGCCTGCTACACTCCCTGCTACACTCCCTGCATGCCTGCTACACTCCCTGCTACACTCCCTGCATGCCTGCTACACTCCCTGCATGCCTGCTACTCTGCATGCCTGCCCCTGCATGCCTGCTACACTCCCTGCATGCCTGCTACACTCCCTGCATGCCTGCTACACTCCCTGCATGCCTGCTACACTCCCTGCATGCCTGCTACACTCCCTGCATGCCTGCTACACTCCCTGCATGCCTGCTACACTCCCTGCATGCCTGCTACACTCCCTGCATGCCTGCTACACTCCCTGCATGCCTGCTACACTCCCCTGCATGCCTGCTACACTCCCTGCATGCCTGCTACACTCCTGCATGCCTGCTACACTCCCATGCCTGCTACACTCCCTGCATGCCTGCTACACTCCCTGCATGCCTGCTACACTCCGCATGCTGCCACTCCGCATGAATGCTACACTCCCTGCATGAATGCTACACTCCCTGCATGAATGCTACACTCCCTGCATGAATGCTACACTCCCTGCATGAATGCTACACTCCCTGCATGAATGCTACACTCCTCATGAATGCTACCACTGGGTGCCACTAGGAAGCTTCTTTGGACCCATGGTGACTTATTTCACAGTGACAATCACTAAACCAGCAATAAACAGAATAAATTTATTGTGAAATGTTTGAAAGAGCACGCTGGGTAATGTTATCTCAATGGTAAACTACGCTAGACTTTCGTCCTGCACAGCGAGGCGCGCAAGAGCGGGCAGGCAGACAGGTCTGGTACGGACCGATACACGAGGGAAACATTGACAGAAAAAAGGAACCGAAACACGAAATAACCGATATTCGGAAACACCGAAACACGAGGGATCACTGTAATATTGTACAATTAAGGCTATAATTAACCTTTTAAATGTGTCCAATGTATTAGTACTCAAATGTTATCAGTATGCAACATGCTAGTATGCACAATTTTTTGTACCCACATATCTGCCATCTGTCAATATTTTTGACCTTGGCACAACTCTGGATCTTTTTCCATATAGTATTCGTACATTTGAAAAAAATCTGAGGACAGCAGGATCCACACAGTATATCATGCTTAGCTACTCAGATGATGACTCTATGTCTGACGCATTAGTACACCTAATGAGCAAAGGTAAACAATGAAACCAAGATCTGGTGTTCCATCAATAGCTTCCCTACCAGCAAACAGGGTTTGCAAGTGCCACCAAGATGACTTAGTCATTCCAGATTTATTACAATTTCATGATGATAACAGTGGAACACTGCTAAAAAGAAAAAAATTGAAGCTTTTTACATTAGTTTTACAGTACTGCTATGCCACTTAAGTATACGTATTTAACTCAGGATAACTAAGTAAAGTCAAGCAATGTGAATAATTTCCTTGTTTTGAGGAGTATTACACTGAAACAGTTGTAATATTATAAGTAATATTATAAGCCTCATCTAGATTATGCTGCACAGTTTTGGTCACCGTATTACAGAATGGATATAAATGCTCTGGAAAACGTACAAAGGAGGATGACTAAGTTGATTCCATGTATCAGAAATCTTCCCTATGAGGATAGACTGAGGGCCCTGAATCTGCACTCTCTAGAAAGGCGTAGAATTAGGGGGGATATGATTGAGGTGTATAAATGGAAAACAGGAATAAATAAAGGTGATGTAAATAGCGTGCTAAAAATATCTAGTATTGACAGGACTCGCAGCAATGGCTTTAAGTTGGATAAATTCAGATTCAGGAAGGATATAGGAAAGCATTGGTTTGGTAATAGAGTTGTCGATGAGTGGAACAAACTCCGAGTACAGTTATAGAGGCTAAAACGTTGTGTAGTTTTAAAAATAGGCTGGATAAATATATGAGTGGGTGCGGGTGGGTGTGAGTTGGACCTGACTAGTTTGTGCTACTAGGTCAGATGCCGTGCTCCTTCCTTAAGTGAATGTAACCTGACCTGGATGGGTCGGGGCATTGGCTTAAGTCGGTGGGAGATTTGGACCTGCCTCGCATGGGCCAGTAGGCCTGCTGCAGTGTTCCTTCTTTCTTATGTTCTTATGTTCTTATATAGCCTTAGAAGACAAAAATAGAATAAACAGTTATACAGTATACTATATACCATATATGGATTATTTCAAGTGAAGCAATGTCAGGCTAAGCATTTCCCCATGTTTGAAGTGCTAAAACTTTTAAACACATCTAATATTCAGGCACACTATAATAATAATAATAATAATAATACTTTATTGAGACATGGTACAATGATACATGGTAGACAAGAAATATAGTTAGTAATGAGATGTACATGCCAAAAGCCCCTAATATGCTGTGCATTGCGGGCATTCTTAGGTCTATGTATCTACAAGCACAACAAATGTCACCCATCTCTTTGCTGGAGGCAGTGGAGATGTCATGTCTGAGGTCAATGTGTGGTGTGAATATAATGCAGAGAATTCGGAGTTTGGAAATTAGGAGGAGGTGCGGGATTACCAAAACTATTATCCAGAGAGCTGAGGAGGGGTTGTTGAGGTGATTCGGACATGTAGAGAGAATGGAACGAGACAGAATAACTTCGAGAGCGTATAAATCTGTAGTGGAGGGAAGGCGGGGTAGGGGTCGGCCTAGGAAAGGTTGGAGGGAGGGGGTAAAGGAAGTTTTGTGTGCGAGGGGTTTGGACTTCCAGTAAGCATGTGTGAGCGTATTTGATAGGAGTGAATGGAGACAAATGGTTTTTAATACTTGACGTGCTGTTGGAGTGTGAGCAAAGTAACATTTATGAAGGGATTCAGGGAAACCGGCAGGCCGGACTTGAGTCCTGGAGATGGGAAGTACAGTGTCTGCACTCTGAAGGAGGGGTGTTAATGTTGCAGTTTTATAACTGTAGTGTAAAGCACCCCTCTGGCAAGACAGTGATGGAGTGAATGATGATGAAAGTTTTTCTTTTTCGGGCCACCCTGCCTTGGTGGGAATCGGCCGATGTGTTAATAAATAAATAAAAATGAAAATAAATCTATGACTTTGATAAACAATTAAAAAACCCCAGAAAACAGTGATATCCTGGCATTGGGAATTGTAAAAAATGTAAATATCGCTGCCACTTTTATGTTGCTATTGTTCAGTTCCCTTCAGGGACTACCTAGTAAACGACCATACTATTTCTCTTGAGAACCAACCCTCCACTGCAATAGATAAGGCGATCAACTCCCTCCACGTAAGAATCACTGAGGCCACAGAAGCATGTTGCAAATTAACAACTTCTAGGATCTACCAACAGTACAAACCAACCAGGGAAATAAAAGACAGCATGAATAATTACCAAGCTGAATGTAGTAGGCACTTCCACACAGGACAGCCCACACAGGAGGTACTCCAAAGGATGAGAAGGGAATTAATAACCCTAATCACCCAGCACAAAAGAGAAATATGGAAATACCTTGTGCTCCAAGCTAACAAGTATAAGCACCGTCCAGAACAATTCTGGAGTAAGAGCCGTAGGCTACTGAGGCTAAACACTCACCCACACAGAACCTTACACACTCCTTCACCGACGTGGATGGTGAGGAAGTGACTACCCTGCTTGATGACCCACAAGACCAAGCTAAGTTGATGGGTGAAGTGTGGGAGAAAATTCTCACACAATGACAGCAGAAGATTTAACAATAACCACTACCCGTGGGTCATCCAATGGCGGGACAAAAACTGGGAATACTTCCACCCAATACCATTAATTGATACATCTTCTCTCGAAAGTGAGCACCCTCTAACTAGGCCAATTACCTTACCTTTGAAGAGTTCGAGAGTATCTACTCTCTGAGCCCGGCCATTGGCTGAATGAGAAATAAGGCCCCTGGCTCTTCAGGCATAATAGTAAAACAAATCAAGTACCTACCCCGTAACTGCAAGTTGTCTCTGTTAAACGTCTTTAATGCTGTCCTGGCGTCTGGCCACTTCCCTGTAACATTCAAGACAGCAACGATGATCTTCATCGCAAAACCCAACAAGGACAACCGTAAACCAGAAAACTACAGACCTATCTCCCTACTCGAAGTCACTGGCAAAGTCTTCGAAAAAATCTTCTCCAACAGACTGAACTACTACATGGAATTCAGTCACCTCTTCACCGAAAAGCAGTTTGGCTTCAGGTCCCACCGCGGAACACAGCATGCTATCAACATCATCTTTGATGCGGTGGACAGCCTGAGGAAACGTCTTTAGTTGCCCTAATTGCAACTAAGGACGTTCACAAAGCCTTCGACAGCCTGTGGCACGATGGTCTTATATTCAAACTTGCCAACCTACCAGACCACAACTGGACCTTTCTCAGGCTCATATTCAATTTCGTAACAGGCAGAAGCATCATCCCCAACTTCAATTGCAAAACAGCAGTACCATTCACTCCTACAGCTGGAGTACCACAAGGCTCATGCCTAAGCCCCATACTCTTCAATATAGTATATGTAAACGACCTCCCACAACCGGAACACAATGATACCATCATCCAATTTGCAGACGATGTTATCCATGTAGTGTCATCCACCCCCATATCAGGTGCATCCAAGCACAGAAGAGTAATAGAAAAAATGAATGAGGAATTACGAAGTACAGTGGACCCTCGGTTAACGAAAGGTCCCGTTAACGAAAATTTCGGAAAACGAAAGCTTTTTTCGTAATCGGTTAGCGAAAAATTCCTCGGTTACCGAAAGGTATTAGACGTGTCCGCCTGCTCTGCGCAAGCGCAGGACGCCAGTGAAGCGTTGTTTACCATTGAGAGAACATTACCTAGCGCGCTCTTTCAAAGATTCACAATATATTTGGTGTCTTTTTTGGTGGTTTAGTTATTGCCACTGTGAAATAAGTCACCATGGGTCCAAAGAAGCTTCCTAGTGGCACCCCTGTGGTAAAGAGAGTGAGGAACACCATCGAACTGAAGAAGGAAATCATAGAAAAATATGAGAGTGGTGTACGTCTGAGTGATCTTGCCAGGATGTACAAGAAAAATCCATCTACTATCGGCACTATCCTGGCACAGAGAAATGAGATCAAGGAAGCTAATGTTGCAAAAAGGGTTAATTTGTTAACAAAACAAAGATCGGGTTAATTTGTTAACAAAACAAAGATCGAAAACAGTGGATGAGGTTGAGAAGTTGTTGTTGGTGTGGATCCATGAAAAACAGAGAGCAGGTGATAGTATTTCTATGGCGATAATTTGTGAAAAGGCAAGGAAGTTGCACGCAGATCTTGTGAAGACAATGCCTGGAACCAGTGGTGAGGCGAGTGATTTTAAAGCCAGCAAAGGCTGGTTTGAGAAGTTTAAGAAACGTAGTGGCATACACAATGTTGTGAGGCATGGTGAGGCAGCCAGCTCAGACAAACGTGCAGCTGAAAAATTTGTGCACGAATTCAAGGGGTTCGTAGAGGCTGAACAATTCCTCCCCCAACAAGTGTTTAATTGTGATGAAACAGGCCTGTTTTGGAAGAAAATGCCCAACAGGACCTACATTACTCAGGAGGAAAAGGCACAGCCAGGACACAAGCCTATGAAAGACAGGCTAACTCTTATGATGTGTGCCAATGCCAGTGGTGATTTTAAAGTGAAGCCTTTACTGGTGCATCACGCAGAAAATCCCAGACCCTTCAGGAAACACGGTGTTGACAAGAATAAATTGTGTGTGCATTGGAAAGCTAACACCAAGGCATGGGTCACTACGGAGATTTTCAAGGAATGGTTGACTGGAGTGTTTGGCCCTAGTGTGAAGAAATACCTCCTGGAAAAGAAATTGCCACTCAAGTGCCTCCTGCTACTGGACAATGCTCCTGCTCATCCTCACAACTTGCAAGAGTTGTTGCCTGACAACATAAATTTCATCAGAGTGAAGTTCTTGCCTCCTAACACCACTCCTCTCCTCCAGCTCATGGACCAGCAGGTCATTTCCAACTTCAAGAAACTGTACACCAAAGCACTGTTTCAGAGGTGCTTTAATATGACCAATGACTCTGAATTGACCCTAAGAGAGTTCTGGAAAGAACACCTCAATATCGTGCATTGCATAGGCCTTATAGGTAAGGCTTGGGAGGAAGTGACTTCCAGGACTCTGAACTCTGCTTGGAGACCACTGTGGCCGGATTGTGTCCAAGAGAGGAATTTTGAAGGATTTGAGGCTGACCCTGACCCTGACGACCCTGTGCCTGTTGTGGAACATGTTGTGGAAGATATTGTGGAATTGGGGAACAGCCTGGGGTTGGAGGTGAGTGGTGAGGATGTGGAAGAGTTGGTGGAGGAGCACAGGATAGAGCTAACAACTGAAGAGCTGCAAGAGCTTCATCTGGAACAGCAACAGACCACAGCTGAGGTTATTGCTTCACAGGAAGAGAGAGAGAGATAAGGAGGTGCCTTCTTCAGTGCTTAAGGAGATGTGTACAAAGTGGAATGAGTTGCAGACATTTGTTGAAAGATACCACCCTGAGCAAGCTGAAATGAGCCTTCTGTGCAACCACTTCAGTGACAGAGCCATGTTGTACTTCAGAAAAGTGTTGAAGAGTCGCCAGAAACAGAGGACTCTGGACAGCTACTTCACCAGGCAGGGGTCTAGTGACTCAAGCTGGTCCTAGTGGCATTAAAAGACCAAGAAGGGAAGTAACCCCAGAGAGGGACTTGTCACCTGAAGTCCTTTTGGAGGGGGATTCCCCTTCCAACCACTAACACCTGCTCCAGTCATCATCTATACTATCTTCCAGATGCCTGCAAGTCTCTTCAATATAGGTAAGTAAATGTTATTTTTTTTTTATTTTGAGTGATTATTTTTTTGTGGAACGAATTAATTGTATTTACATTATTTCTTATCGGAAATAAGGTTTCAGATAACGAAAGATTCAGATTAACCCTTTGGGGGTCGACAGGCCTTCTCAGGAAAGTGTTCCTGGGGTCGAAAATTTTTTGGAAAAAAAAAAATTTATTTTTTCTTATGAAATGATAGAGAATCTTTTTCCGATCATAACGCCACCAAAATTATGAAATTTGATCGAAAACTAACGGAATTATGCTTTCGCGAAGTTAGCGGTAGCCATGACACTTACGCATCGGCGATTTTGCCCACTTTGAGCCCTATTTTCGACAAATTCCAATGTTTCAGTCTCCTAAAATTATAGCTATTTCGCTAGAACTCTATTTCTTCTATCGATTGAGTACAAGAAACCGCCTATATACCAATTTCATCTGCCCAAAATAGTGGTCAGAAAATGGCAATTTTCCAATTTCACACAAATTTCAAACGATGCCAATTTCAAAATAGGATCCAGAGTAAACAAGGCAGACATTCCTGTCACTAAAATAACATGTTCTCTGTTCATTAGTCACGTCTCCAGGCCCCTGTTCCATTACTTTTGCTTTTCATTTTGAATTTTTATTCTCACAAAAAATAGAAGATTTACTGTTATGTATACAACTGCATCATTGTAAAAATGGTATAAATAATATCAGAGCACTTGTGCATGAATATAAGACTCGCCAGTTGATGTGTATTGGAGGCATGGTGTGATTTGTTTACTCTTGAACATCGTCAAAATTCGAACATTTTCGCTACTTTGAGCTCAATTTCAAGGTACTTGTCATTGTCATACCAATCAAAATCATCTCTATTTCTGTAATATATCTTCCATTCTATCAAATGAGACCAAGAAAACGAGAATACATCAATAAAAACCATACGAAAATCGACTGCAAACTCGCTGTTTTAATCGAAAAACGGTCAGAGTTTTTCTCTCATTATGCAGTGTGTACTGCAGGATTTTTTTTATACTGTGCACACTGACCACACAGACCCATTCTTTCATATGTATGCCTACCAGACGTTTTCTGCTTAAATTGAGGCCACTAGAATTTGGGCGTACTAGTACGGCACTAACCCCTGCTCGTAAACGTACTAGTACGGCACCGACCCCCAAAGGGTTAAGAAAGAGCTCCTGGAACGGATTAATTTCATTAACCGAGGGTCCACTGTACAGCTAACTGGGAGAAAAAATGGAGAATCACAACTAACCCAGAAAAAGTCCTCATCAGCACCATTGGCTGCTTCCCATCTACCATAGAAGACAAAGGAGGTACATATCTCCATAAGAGGTTCATGTGTCGCTATCAGAAATCTAAACAAGATCCTGGGCTATGAGATCGACAGATTGCTTCACTCCACATCTCACATCACCAAAAAGTGAACCTAGCTAAAACCTGCCTCGGTCAACTATTCAGATTCAAAGAAGCCCCCTCCCACATCAAGAAGCACCTCTATAAGATGATGATCAGACCTTTGCTGGAATACCCTTGCATACCCATATCACTAACAACTAAATCCAACATGCTACAGCTTCAATGTGTCCAGAACAGAGCCCTCCGCTTTATCACTGGCACCAGATTCAGAGACAGAATCAGGATGGAAGACCTGCATATACAACAGGAAATCGCTGCAATTAATGTCAGGCTAGACAAACTAAAGAAGAGACAACTATATGATATGCAGGAACTCTATGTATCTGACAGAGAAAACCCACCCTAACCAATGAATACCACCGACTACATCAGCACACCTCCCCACCGAACCCAAAGAATGACCCTACAACAAAGAGTCAGGCGTTTCATTCACAAGGACAACTTCCCATGACTAAGGATCCTGAGTGACCTCCCCGATGAATTAGGAGAATGGATACCACCTGAACCATTCTACGTCCAACAACAACCTTGTAACATTCGCAAACATCCTACGAAAGGACACCACCTCAGAAACTGCTTAGACAACTCCGGGCTAGCTACCAAACACCATCGAATGCCCTGCAACTACCATATGCTGCAGCAACCTTACATCCGACCTCTTGTGCAAAAAAAAAAGAAAACGAATTGCAAACAGTATGCATCCTTCCAACTCAGTGGTATGCTGGTATACAGCTGTATGTATAACTGTGTGCAACTGATGGGCAGGAGGTACATATACCTATTTCATGAAATTAAAGAACTCACGAATAACACTACATACACACACACTTATTAAATTGCGCCAAAGTGGTTAGGCCACTTACCCAACCCTTTCCCATGTTTCCATCCTTACCCATCCTTCTTCCTTACCCATCTTACCAAAGCTCTGGTCAGAACCTCGTATATGCCATAGTATGTGAGTGGGGTAAGGGCAAAGGCTGCCACTCTGGGATAAGATCATAAGATAGATAGTTGTTTACATCAGGGGAAACATGCCTAGATCACTCGTCATAAGAAAAATTGCAAAAATAGTGTTTATTATTAATATTATTATTATAATTTATAATAATTTATAATAGTAAGAATAAGAATAATAAATAATTGATCTGGATCGCTTTAAATGTCATAAGTATTTCGTATAGGTTTGGTAGCTGACATTTAAGGCACTCCAGAGCAATTATTATTTATTATTATTATTACTATTATTATTATCATCATCGACATGTTCACAGATTTTAATCATTTCTTAAGCTGCCATGATACACCAAGAATATAAACACACATACAAACACATCAGCTAACCCCTTTACTGTGAACTTCTTTTGTACTTCTTCCATTTTCGTCTTGTTTTTCCTCTTCCAAGTGCTGCTGCACTTCTAACTCTATCTTCTACTATGGGATGCACAATAAAGTACAAATTTATAGACTAAATATGTAGTCTTGGAGATTGTTTAATGCTGAGCGCATCACTAACCCCTTTACAATGAACTTCTTTTATACTTCTTCCATTTTCCTCTTGTTTTTCTTTTCCAAGAGGAAAAACAACATGAAATTTGTACAAATATGTAGTCTTGGAGACAGAAAGCTAGTGTACTGAGTGGCTGTAAGAAGAAGATTAAGATGCTTGATGCTGAGATGCTGCACTGTCCGTTCATGACCCAAGTTCTTGTACTTTACATATACATACAATAACAGCTCGCCAGAGAGCCCGTCGTAACTCCGAGTTGTCGGTAAACGAGTACGTCGGTAAGTGAGGAGAGGCTGTATTCTACTAATAGCCTCCTTAAACCTTAAACGGTCCAAACGTATATATGTATACGTTCGCACACCCAGTGCCCCGAATGTTTTGAATTTTTTTTTTATAGAAATAAAGAACACATTTTTTTTAAGTTTTATCGGATAAAAAAACAATTAGGGTGAGTAGTTACCGAGATATGAGGCAGAAAAGTTGGCACTGGATGCTCACCTGACAGCAACAGGAGCCCTGCCGCTTGCAGAATTGTTGCTGATACATTTTTTCTCTTTTATTATTTTTATATAATTTTATGTTCTGATAATTACAATTTATAGTAGTTCTTGAGATTTCATAGCCAATCTTTGTTCTGACAGTAATATTAGGTACTGAAATTGTACTCAAATAATAATAATAATAATGATAGTGCATAAAATAATAATAATGATAGTGAATAATAATAATAATAATAATGATAGTGATAATAATGATAATAATAATAATAATGATAGTGCATAATAATAATAATAATAATAATAATGATAGCATATAATAATAATAATAATAAAGTTCCCTTGAAGCCATTATGTAAGATATGTGTCACTGCCTTATCTCATCTGATCTCCACTAATGATGACTGGTGACATTTGAGGGGTGAGAGTAGTCTTATCTCTTTTTTATCAGTCCAGTAATTACAGTGATGACATTTGACGAGCTTATACTGCTTCCTTTTATTTGTTACGCAAACCTGTCTGTCTGTGTGTCTGTCTTTCTGTCTATGTGTCTGTCTTTCTGTCTGTCTGTGTGTCTGTCTTTCTGTCTGCTTGTCTCAGAGATGCAGGATATTGAAACGATCTTTCCAAAACTCTTTTAGGGTCATATTAATGTCTGTGGTCACTTGAAAGCACTTTTCAAACATTGCTTTGGTGTAGAGTTTTAAAGTTTGAAATGACCTGCTGGTCCATGGGCTGGAGGAGAGGGAGCTCATAAACCAACTGGTATTACGCAGATCACAAGACATTATATCACTTTGTCTTGATTTTTAGTTATCCTAGGTAATTTACACTATGTATAATTGTATTTACGTAGTATGTGTTCCTGTGAGATAGAGACAGATATAGACAGACAGATAGATACAGACAGACAGACAGAGGTAGACAGTCAATCAGGTACCCAGCTGACCAGCCAGCTGCTGGCCAGCCAGGTGGCCAACCAGCTGCTTGCCAGCCAGGTGGCGGGCAGGCAGCCAGCTGGCCTGCCAGCCTGCCGACATCACTTTCCACTTCAAAGGGGAGTGTTAATATGACATGACATAGTGAATCCTTGGTGTTTGCCGCAGTATTTGCTCTAGCTGGCGCTCAATTTAACTGGTGCTCCCACAAGGTACTAAGTGGTCCCAGATTTTTTTAATATGGCGCACACCTAGTGTTAAGACCCATTCTATGCTGACCAGTCATCTCAGGCCAATCATGCCAAATTTGGAGGCAGGAAAAATAAAACGTAAATATACGTTTGGGGCAGTAGCAGTACTAACGTATATATACGTTTGGACCGTTTAAGGGTTAAAGTATAGATCTGTCTATTTATATGTGTATCTAGTACAGTGGACCCCCGAGTTTCGGTCACCTTGGAAATCGAACAATTATGTAGCTTTTGTATGTGTATTTTGGGGTCTGAAAGGACTAATCTAATTTACATTTTCCTTAAGGGAACAAATTTGTTCGGTAATGGCACTTGAACAGCCTTCTGGAATGAATTATGACTGACACTCAGGGTCCACTGTATTTGTATTTGTACGTGTATGTGTTTTGAGACAATCTTACCACTGCTAGCAGTAACTGTTTGGGCTTGATAAGGGTGCCAAAAAAAACCCGTCAGCTCATGAATCCGGTCAAAGGATATCTTATTTTTCAACGAAACTGTTTGGGTGTTAAGGCACCTAGAAATTCTTTCAGCTTTTGAATTCGGTCATTGGTTCACTTATTTCTTGGGCGAATCCAGACGAATCCGGTAAGTGGATCACTTATTTTGAATGAAGGTGGGCGGTGATTTTGGACTAACTCGTGAAAGGACTACTGGAATATTATTTAACAGGGTAATATGTGTTCAGTTTGATACAAAAGTATAACTTACGTGTTGGAGAAAACCGGTGACTTCTGGCAGCTCCTACTATGTCAAACGGCAGGTACCTCTGGCACTCTTTTTTACAGCCTGAAGTTTTGGCACTTATAGATCACTGTACATATTTAGCTTTTCTAGATTTTTCACCTTCACCACATCAATTGCTATTTTATCACTACATGTATTGTTGACTGGTGAAGATTACTGGAAGAATATTTGCTTTTCTTGTGTATATTCGACCGCTGCTAACTACAAGTTTTATGTATTTCTACAAGTGACTGTATATGTCTCATATTTCAAAAGAAAGAAATTTCTAATGTTTGTCACTCAACCACACTAAGTACCATTTTGTTACTGTTATTAGCTACGCAACACTGGTGAAAGGGTTTCTGGACGATAGATGATCTTACGTTGCTGCATGCTGCGTTCATTGACAACTCTACACTGTTTATTGTATTTCTATAAAACTGTATACTTTTCGTATTTCCTCAAGATTGTGCACCTTTTCGTATTTCAATAGGAATTTTTTACTCAATGGTATCAATAGACTATCGGTCAGGTACACTAGCAGGTTTAGGAAAATTATTAATACAAGCTGACCTGCGTGGTAGGATCCTGGCGACTGTTTACAACGTGAGTTATCTATCTATTAGGCCTAACACTTCCTCTAAATTTTCACCATAGCATTTATTATGGTATCTATACACTATGGTACCACTGTGGTATACTACACTAACACTATGTATGACACTATTATCTGGGAAACTTTCTTTCTTCTGACAAGATTGTTCTAAGTTATTTTTGTTATTTGCACACGGCATGCTAAGCCTATAGTTTCCCTCTGGGTGTATGGCTCTATGTTATTGTACACTTTTTATCATTTTTTGGCTCGGTGTACACTATTTTTTTGCTAGATTATTTCCAAACACTGGAGGGATATATTACCTTATAAGTTCATTGGCACAGTTTAAAGTTCTAGCATGCAAAAAGAGACTATAAGAATTTTTTATTTTTTTTTATTTTTCAAAATCTTCCCACAGAGATGAATCTTTTTTCAGGGTATCCCAGAGTTAAAGGGTTAATGGTCAAAATTACAGAAATCTTAACCTATCTTATTGTAACTGAACATCTGACCATCATCCAATAATGATGATTTTTTATTTTTTGAGCCTTACAGATAATGTAGATCCATGGGTAGGTGCACGAGTGAAATAGCAGGCACAAAAGAAAGCCACTAATACAGTGGAACCTTGGTACTCGAACAGCTCTGTACTCAAACAATTCGGTACTCGAACGCTTTGTTTGGTAAAAAAATAGCTTGGTAGTTGACCGTTTGCTGGGCACTCGACCAAACAAACACGACCTGCCAGAACATGTGCATCAGTCTCCCCGCAGTTGTCACTCAGTCCAAAACTCCGCTGAACTTCACTGTAAACTACAGTGGACCCTCGGTTTTCGTACAGCTCCCAACTTGAACAATTATGTAAGTGTATTTTTGTAAGTGCCTTTGTAAGTGTATTTTTGGGGTTTGAAACGACTAATCTAATTTACATTCATCCTTATGGGAACAAATTTGTTTGGTAACGGCACTAGAACAGCACTCCGGAAAGAATTATCGATGAAAACCGAGGGTCCTCTGTATTTCGTGTTTCTTCTCAGTTTTTTTTTTATATTGTATAAATAAGTCACCATGGGGCCTAAGAAGATTAGTGATAACAGCCAACCAAAAAGAAAATTGGTTAGAATGTGTTTGCCCTGACGTAAACACGGCCAAAATCGAAACCATTTTTCCCCATAAGAAATAATGTAAATCCAATTAATCCGTTCCAGACACCCAAAAGTATTAACAAAAAATTTTTTTTTGACCTTAAAGGTACAAAAGAATGAACATTCAACATAACACTTATGTACGTACCTTTATTGAAGACTGTTCTTGGTGGATGGAAGACAGGGAGGAGGGGAGAGGGAAGAGAGGCTATTGTTTGGAAGGGAAATCCCCCTCCATAAGGACTTTAGGTACCAATTCCTTATCTGGGGTCACTTCCTTTCTTTCTTTTAATGCCACTAGGACCAGCTTGAGAGTCACTGCAACACAAGACACAGATCACTTTTTGATATACCCCGTGTTCATATCAACCTATGTAAAAATTCTATGCACATAAAGGGCCCCAGAATCTGGAATTCATTACCAGTAAATATTAAGATAATCTTGTCTGAAAATCAATTTAAGACTCAACTCAAAAACCACCTACTCACCCAAAACTAAATGATCATACTATAAACTACTTTGAAAAATGCTCATTATTACTTTCCTATACGATAATCTCAATTTTTAATAATATGTTACTATTATGTTACCCCCTATTCAATCAAAACTAAATACTCATATTATGAGTTAATGTAAAAAATGCTCAATGTTATTTTCCTTAAGATAATCTCAATTCCATATTACCATTCGAGAATCTAAACACCTGTAACAATCTAATATCATCATATAATAATTTAAACAGTAAAATTCATCATATTGTAATTTTGAAAACAATTTTTAACTAGAATAAACTCAATAAATTTCTCTAATATTAAGTACATAGTCTTTAAGTTACTAGATTAAGCTGCCCCTAATGCCATGGCATGTCAGTGGCTCTCCTTACACTCAATTTACATTGTAACTACCAATACCTATGTAATCTGCAATGAAATAAAATTTTTACTTTACTTCCAGAGAGCTCTGTCATTGAACATGTTGCCGACACAGGTTGCAACATCTTTGTCAGGGTGATGTTCCTCAACAAATGAATGCACCGTACTCCACATTCCACAAATCTCCTTAATCTCTGAAGAAGGCACCTTCTTCCATCTCTCTTCCTCCTCCTCTGAAGCAATTTCTTGAGCTGTGGTTTGTTGGTGTTGCAGATGAAGGTGTTGCAGCTCTTCAGTGGTTAGCTCTTGATTGTGGTCCTCCACCAACTCTTCCACATCCTTGCCGCTCACATCCAACCCCATGGAATTCCCCAATGCGACAATACTTTCCACAACAGGTAGATGGTCGACAGGGTCATAAACAAACCCTTGAAAATCCCTCTTTTGGACACAATCTGGCCACAATTTTCTCCAAGCAGAGTTCATCGTCCTGGAAGTCACTCCCTGCCAAGCCTTATCTATAAGGCTTATGCAATGGAAGATATGAAGTGATCCCTCCAGAACTCTCTTAAGGTCAATTCAGAGTCCGAGGTTATGTCAAAGCACCTTTGAAACATTGCTTTGGTGTACAGTTTTTTGAAGTTTGCAATGATCTGCTGGTCCATGGGCTGGATGAGAGGAGTGGTGTTAGGAGGCAAGAACTTCACTGTTACAAATTTTAATTCCTTAGACATTTGGTCTTCCAAGTCTGGAGGATGAGCAGGAGCATTGTCCATTAACTTAACAGGAGGCACTTGAGTGGCAATTTCTTTTCCAGGAGGTATGTTTTCACACTTGGGCCAAACACTTCATTGAACCATTCCAGAAAAATTTCCCTTTTTCTCCTGTGTGATATAGGTCCTCTTTGGCATTTTCTTCCAAAACAGGCCTGTTTCGTCACAATTGAACACTTGTTGGAGTTTGAATTTTCCAGCCTCTACATAGTCTTTGAATTTGCGCACAAAATTTTCAGCTGCATGTTTGTCTGAACTGGCACCCTCACCATGCCTTACACCACTGTGTATGCCACTTCTCTTATTGAATTTTTCGAACCAGCATTTGCTGGCCTTAAATTCAACAATATCAGCACTGTTATTCAGAGCATTTCGGGCAAATTAGTTCAGTTTTGTCCCAGGATGCAACATACACCAGTCGACTAACACCCAGGTACCCATTTTACTGATGGGTGAACAAAATATTCGAGAAAATTTTTTTTTACGAAATGATAGAGAATCTTTTCCCGATGGTAATGACACCAAAAGTATGAAATTTGACGGAATTTATACGAAATTACGCTCTCGCGAAGTTAGTGATCTCGGCGATATATACGCATCGGTGATTTCGCCGACCTTAAGCCCTATTTTTGGCCAATTCCATTGTTCCAGTCGACCAAACTCATAGCTATTTCTTTAGAACTCCATTTGTTCTATCGACTGAGTACAAGAAACCACCAATTTACCGATTTCAACTACCCAATAAAGTGGTCAGAAATTGGCAATTTGGCCAATTTCATGCAAAATAAAAAAGATGTCAATTTCAAAATAGGGTCCAGAATAAACAATGCAGACATTCCTGGCACTAAAAATAAGATTTTCTCTGTTAATTAGTCATGTCTTTAGGCCCCTTATTACTCTTTCTTTCTATTTTGATTTTTTATTCACAAAAAAATAGAAGATTTACTGTTATGCAGACTACTGCATTATTGTAAAAATGGTATAAATAATATCAGTGCACTTGTGTAAGAATATTAGACTCACAAGTTGATGTGTATTGGATGCGTGGCGTGATTTGTTTACTCTTGAACATTGGCAAAAATCGAACATTTCCGCTACTTTGAGCTCAATTTCAATTATATTCAATTTCCATTCTATGAAATGAGACCATGAAAAAGAGAATACAACCATAAATACTATACGAAAATACACCTCAAAACACACACAACCCGCACATATAAAAGGGAGGAGCTTATGACGACGTTTCGGCCCGACTTGGACCATTTACAAAGTCACACTGCGGGTTGTGTGTGTATTGTTCCAGTCACGGTATTGTGCCAGTCACGATATTGTGCCTTTTTTGTTATTTATACACCTCAAAGTCGGCGTTTTAATCCAAAAACAGGGTCGGAGTTTTTTTTCTCATGCACTGTGTACTGCAGGATTTTTTTTAAAGCGCACACTGACCACACAGACACAGACCTATTCTCTCATATGTGGGCCTACCAGCTTTCTCCCGCTTGATTTGAAGCCGCTAGAATTTTTGAGTATATATACGTCCGAAACACTGGCTCGTAAGACGTATACATGTATATACGACCGAAGCAGTCAGAGGGTTAACTCACTCTCAGGGTCGAAAAATTAAAAAAAAAAATTGTTTTTTTTCATATGAAATGATGAGAATCTTTTCCTGATGGTAATGACACCAAAAGTACGAAATTTGATGGAATATTTACGAAATTACGCTCTTGCGAAGTTAGCGATATCGACGATATTTGCGCATAGGCGATTTCGCCCACTTTGAGCCCTATTTTCAGCCAATTCCATTGTTCCAGTCGACTAAAATCATAGCTATTTCGCTAGAACTCCATTTGTTCTATCGATTGAGTACAAGAAACCGCCCATTTACAGATTTCAACTACCCAATTAAGTGGTCAGAAATTGGCAATTTGGCCAATTTCACACAAATTTCAAAAGATTTCATTTTCAAAATAGGGTCCAGAATAAACAAGCAGACATTCCTGGCACTAAAATAACATTTTCTCTCTTCATTAGTCATGTCTCCAGGCCCCTCTTACATTATTCTTGCTTTTCATTTTAAATTTTTATTCTCACAAAAAAATAGAAAATTAACTGTTATGCAGACTACTGCATTATTGTAAAAATGGTATAAATAATATCAGTACAGTGGACCCTCGGTTTTTGCGAAAATTCTTTCCAGAATGCTGTTCAAGTGCCATTACGAGCAATTTACTTCCTTAAGAAATAATGTCACGTAGGTTAGTCTATTTCAGACCCCCAAAAATACACTTGCAAAAGCACTTACGAAAATACACTTACATAAATGTTCGAGTTTGGAGATGATCGAAAACCGAGGGACCACTGTACACTTGTGAAAGAATTATTAGACTCACCAGTTGACGTGTATTGGACGCATGGTGTGATTTGTTTACTCTTGAACATCGGCAAAAATCTAACATTTCCACTTCTTTGAGCTCAATTTCAAGGTACTTTTCATCGTGAAACCAATCAAAATCATCTCTATTTCTGTCATATATCTTCCATTCTATCAAATGTGACCAAGAAAACGAAAATACAACCATAAATATCATATGAAAATACACTGCAAAGTCGCTGTTTTAAACCAAAAACACGGTCAGAGTTTTTTTTTCTCATGCACTGCGTGCTGCAGGATTTCTTTTATATTGCGCACACTGACCACGCAGACCCATTCTTTCATAGTAAAGTTAACCCTTTGGGGGTCGACAGGCCTTCTCGGAAACGTGTTCCTGGGGTCGAAAAATATTCAGAAAAAAAAAACAAAATTAATTTATCTTATGAAATGATAGTTTTTTTTCTGAATCTAAATAGCTAAACAAAAAATTTTTGCGATCAATACTTACGGAGATATGGAGGCTTCAAGTTGACCCAAAATGAACCGATGATAGCAACATCGCCGAATTCCGGTTGGCCGGTAATCGTTTTTTTTTTCTTTTTTAAGTTGTTTTCTTATGGATTTTTTTTTCAAATAACTTTTATGGACTGTGAGACCAATATAAGTGCTGTTTTTCAAATATTCACTTGCTATTTCTTATAAAATAATGCCATAAAGTTTGTTATCACTAGTTTGTTTACAAAACATTTACAACAATGTACATTGTAAAATTATGTTTATAACTATTGTTCAATCATATATATACACACATTGAGTCACAGCACATGTTTCTAGAAGTTCTGCAGCCTGTGGAAGTCTCTGAAACATGGTTCCATGCACAGTTGTGTTTCACATTCCACACACATATAACGAGTGTCTTTGCGTTGCTGTGGGCGTCTTTTTGTATGTACACAGACATAACACCTCTTCTGAGCCTTTTTCTTGCAAGCAATAGCAGGCAATTTTGTTAGGAAGTGTTCACCACCAAGCCTCAGATGTTGGTAATTTCGTGGGCGGTTTTCCATTGCAGGTGGTGTTTCTTGGTACTTGGTGATTATTTGCCTGATAACAAACAAACAAAATTCGCCATATGGTGGTTTGTTTGTGGTCTTCAACTTTTTTTTTTTTATTAACACATCGGCCGTTTCCCACCAAGGCAGGGTGGCCCGAAAAAGAAAAACTTTCATCATTCACTCCATCACTTGTCTTGCTTTTCACTACAGTTATAAAACTGCAACATTAACACCCCTCCTTCAGAGTGCAGACACTGTACTTCCCATCTCCAGGACTCAAGTCCGGCCTGCCGGTTTCCCTGAATCCCTTCATAAATGTTACTTTGCTCACACTCCAACAGCACGTCAAGTATTAAAAAACCATTTGTCTCCATTCACTCCTATCAAATACGCTCACACATGCTTACCTTTGATATACCTTTGAAGAGTTTCGAGAGTATCTACTCTCTGAGCCCGGCCATGGGCCAGGCTCGTCTGGTGCTTGCCTGGTCAACCAGGCTGTTGCTGCTGGAGGCCCGCTGCCCCACATATCCATCACAGCCTGGTTGATCTGGCACCTGGTGAAGATATTTGTCCAGTTTCCTCTTGAAGGCTTCTACACTGGTTCCAGCCGTGTTTCGGATATCTTCTGGTAAGATGTTGAATAGTCTGGGACCCCGGATGTTAATACAGTGCTCCCGTATTGTCCCCACCGCACCCTGGAAGTCCAAGCCCCTCGCACACAAAACCTCCTTTACCCCCTCCCTCCAACCTTTCCTAGGCCGACCCCTACCCCGCCTTCCCTCCACTACAGATTTATACACTCGAAGTCATTCTGTCTCGTTCCATTCTCTCTACATGTCCGAACCACCTCAACAACCTCTCCTCAGCTCTCTGGATAATGGTTTTGGTAATCCCGCACCTCCTCCTAATTTCCAAACTCCGAATTCTCTGCATTATATTCACACCACACATTGACCTCAGACATGACATCTCCACTGCCTCCAGCCTTCTCCTCATTGTGACATTTATCACCCATGCTTCACACCCATATAAGAGTGTTGGTATAACTACTTTCATACATTCCCCTCTTAACTTCCATGGACAAAGTTCTTAGTCTCCACAGACTCCGAAGTGCACCACTCACCCTTTTCCCCTCATCAATTCTATGATTCACCTCATCCTTCATAGACCCATCTGCTGACATGTCCACTCCTAAATATCTGAATACATTCACCTCCTCCATACTCTCTCCCTCCAATCTGATATCCAATCTTTCGTCACCTAATCTTTTTGTTATCCTCATCACCTTACTCTTTCCTATATTCACTTTCAATTTTCTTCTTTTACATACCTTACCAAATTCATCCACCAACCTCTGCAACTTCTCTTCAGAATCTCCCAAAAGCACAGTGTCATTAGCAAAAAGCAACTGTGACAACTCCCACTTTGTATTTGATTCTTTATCTTTTAACCCCACACCTCTTGCCAAGACCCTCGCATTCACTTCTCTTACAACCCCATCTATAAATATATTGAACAACCACGGTGACATCACACATCCCTGTCTAAGGCCTACTTTTACCGAGAAATAATCTCCCTCTCTCCTACACACTCTAACCTGAGCCTCACTATCCTCATAAAAGCTCTTCACTGCTTTCAGTAACCTACCTCCTATTCCATACACCTGCAACATCTGCCACATTGCCCCCCTATCCACCCTATCATACGCCTTTTCCAAATCCATAAATGCCACAAAAACCTCTTTATCCTTATCTAAATACTGTTCACCTATGTTTTACTGCAAACACTTGGTCTACACACCCCTACCTTTCCTAAAGCCACCTTGTTCATCTACTATTCTGCTCTCCGTCTTACTCTTAATTCTTTCAATAATAACTCTACCATACACTTTACCTGGTATACTCAACAGACTTATTCCCCTATAATTATTGCACTCTCTTTTGTCCCCTTTGCTTTTATACAAAGGAACAATACATGCTCTCTGCCAGTCCCTAGGTACCTTACTCTCTTCCATACATGTATTAAATAATAGCATCAACCACTCCAAAACTATACCTCCGCCTGCTTTTAACATTTCTACCTTTATCCCATCAATCCCAGCTGCCTTACCCCTTTCATTCTACTCACTGTCTCACGAACTTCCCCACACTCACAACTGGCTCTTCCGCACTCCTACAAGATGTTATTCCTCCTTGCCCTATACACGAAATCACAGCTTCCCTGTCTTCATCAACATTTAACAACTCAAAATATTCCCTCCATCTTCCTGATACCTCTAACTCTCCATTTAATAACTCTCCTCTCCTATTTTTAACTGTCAAATCCATTTGTTCCCTAGGCTTCCTCAACTTATTAATCTCACTCCAAAACTTTTTCTTATTTTCAACAAAATTTGTTGATAACATCTCACCCATTCTCTCATTTGCTCTCTTTTTACATTGCTTGACCAGTCTCTTAACCTCTCTTTTTTTTCTTCATATACTCTTCCCTCCTTGCATCACTTCTACTTTGTAAAAACCTCTCATATGCTAACTTTTTCTCCCTTATTACTCTTTTTACATCATCATTCCACCAATCGCTCTTCTTCCCTCCTGCACCCACTTTCCTGTAACCACAAACTTCTGCTGAACACTATCACTACATTCTTTAACCTACTCCATACATCTTCGACCCCATTGCCTACACTCTCACTATCCCATCTATCCTCCAATAGTTGTTTATATCTTACCCTAACTGCCTCCTCTTTTAGTTTATAAACCTTCACCTCTCTCTTACTTACTGCTTCTATTTTCCTTGTATCTCATCTACCTTTTACTCCCACTTTAGCTACAACTAAAAAGTGATCTGATATATCTGTGGCCCCTCTATAAACATGTACATCCTGAAGTCTACTCAACAGTCTTTTATCTACCAATACATAGTTTAACAAACTACTGTCATTATGCCCTACATCATATCTTGTATACTTATTTATCCTCTTTTTCTTAAAATATGTATTACCTATAACTAAACCCCTTTCTATACAAAGTTCAATCAAAGGGCTCCCATTTTCATTTACACCTGGCACCCCAAACTTACCTACCACACCCTGTCTACATGTTTCTTCTACTTTAGCATTTAGGTCCCCTACTACAATTACTCTCTCACTTGGTTCAAAGGTTCCTATACATTCGCTTAACATCTCCCAAAATCTCTCTCTCTCCTCTACACTCCTCTCTTCTCCAGGTGCATACACACTTATTATAACCCACTTTTCGCATCCGACCCTTATTTTAATCCACATAATCCTTGAATTTACACATTTATATTCCCTCTTCTCCTTCCATAACTGGTCCTTCAACATTATTGCTACCCCTTCCTTAGCTCTAACTCTCTCAGATACTCCTGACTTAATCCCATTTATTTCTCCCCACTGAAACTCGCCTACCCCCTTCAGCTTTGTTTCGCATTATTGTGGCAAAGAAAAGATACATCTCTGCC
Source organism: Cherax destructor (assembly GCA_009830355.1). NCBI lineage: Eukaryota > Metazoa > Arthropoda > Malacostraca > Decapoda > Parastacidae > Cherax > Cherax destructor. The sequence goes on along the minus strand of WNWK01019981.1, from coordinate 10,224 downwards.
ACAGTTGTCTCCTTCCACTGGTATAGACGTGATTTTGGTGAAAGAATCGTGTTTGCCATTGTGTAATCGAAGTATCTGTTGCTTTCCCTGATAATAATGTCTATCAGGGTTCGTCAAAGAATAACTGGAAACATTCCAGTTCAGTGGCATTGTTCCCAAGTGGACAAGATGGGCGTAATCCACTGTGACTTTCATCAAACTGATGGGGATTGGGAATAAAATTTGCAGCTTCCTGCCGATCCCAGGTGTGGTCTGCTGGTGGGTACTGGATATTTACAGGTGGTTGTGGAAGTGGAGGTTGTAGTTGTGAGGGTTGGTGGGTGGGTGAGGGTTGCCTTTGTTGTAACTGAGCTGACTCAGCGGCGTTTGTGCCAGCATGGTCCACTGCTGGTGCCTCGCGCGCGGCACCACCACCACCACTACCAGTTGCATGCACATTTCTCATACCAATTGCAACGCTATCATCTTCATTTTCACTATCACTTCCTGTTGTACGCCCACGGGATGTACTCCGAGATGTACTCCTAACCCTTGGAAGAGCATATGGCACACTTCAGAGCGCATATACCATCGTATATACTGACGCTGCACTGGTGAATATTCCCCTTCACTCGTGCTACTGGAACTATTTCGAAGGGCTTGGAGTTCATAGTCACTATCACTATCATCACCATTGCTCACATCTGAGTCCTGGATATGAGTCACTATCACTATCATCACCATTGCTCACATCTGAGTCCTGGATATGAGTAAATAGGAGTTTCCGTCTTCGTTCTGGTACAACTGGCCTTAGCACCAGAGGTGGACGGCTGTGGGTCGTCTGGGTTTTCCTCACTTATACCGGTATTATGGTCACTAGTTTTGGTCACAACCGCCTCAAAACCTTGAAAGTCACCTTCACTGACACCCCATCACTGTTAGAACTGTCACTGATGAATAAAAGTGTCCCATTCGCCGAGGAGTAAGGTGTTTCTTGCTGCGAGGCATGGTGGAGAAGGTGTACTGAAATGGTGTTCCCACAATGCACCACTGGGTGCCCGATTTTTTTCCTACTGCGCACACTGACCACGCAGACCCATTCTCTCATCACTAGGCCTACCAGGTGTTTCCGCTAATTTGAAGCTGCTAGAATTTACGTGTACTAGTACGGCACCAACCCTGCTCGTAAACGTACTAGTACGGCACCGACCCCGAAAGGGTTAAGTAAAGGCTTATTTCTTTGTAAAGGTTTCAATATGCAATTACAATTTTGGTTTGCTAAGTACAGTTGTACCTCGAGTTACGATGGTCCCCAAAATCGCCCTTTTATTTAAGTTTATTTTTTTAAATGCTTTTGTAGGTATATTTTTTGGGGTGTAAAGGACTAGTCTATTTTACATTATTCCTTATGGGGATAAATTCGTTTGGTAATGGCACTTGAACAGCATTCTCGAACGAAAAAATATCGTAACTCGAGGTACCACTGTACAAAGAAACCACTATCATGCCGGGACATTTCGGGCAGACTAATCCTAATACAGTGGTCCCTCGGTTTTCGCCGAAAATTCGTTCCAGAATGCTGCTCAAGTGCCATTACGGAACCAATTTACTTCCTTAAGAAATAATGTCACGTAGGTTAGTCTATTTCAGACCCCCAAAAATTCACTTGCAACAGCACTTACGAAAATACACTTACATAAATGTTCGAGTTTGGAGATGCATGAAAACCGAGGGACCACTGTACATATGTAGGCCTACCAGCTTTCTTCCACCAGATTTGAAGGCGCTAGAATTTTGGCATATAAATACGGGAACGATACTGGCTCTCAAGCCATACATGTACGAGACCGACCCTGAAAGAGTTAAAATCTCTTAATTTTTTTTTTAAATGGAATACCATGAGAGTAGCTCTCTGCTTCTGTAGTTACTGGTAGGTATTTACAATAGACTAGGTAATTAAATACTCAGTGCACTGTATAATAAACATAATTTTTCAGAAGAAAAAATGGAAAACAGTGCACCAGATGGTTCGACTGGAGGACAGAACTCGACTCCCCACAATGGGTTCCGTGGTCGTGGTGGCTTCAGAGGTGGGCGAGGTGGAGGGTTCCGTGGAAGAGGTGCTCCAGGATACTCAGGGTATGTATGTAATTTCTTCATAACTTTACATGATTGTGGTGACATTTTATTCATCAAATATAGTTGCATGTGTAACAAATTCAGAATGTACTGTGTACAGGTCTCCCTAAACATTCGCGAGGGTTAGGGGATCAAAGAGCCTCGTGAATGTTGAAAAATCGCGAATGTTTGGTGCCCCAATATATTATAGGGAAATATAATACAATACTGCTTCCTTAACCTATTGAACCATGAACAATCATAAAACACATATAAACATCGTAAAATAATGTACGTACTATATACATGTTATTTTGACATGAGCTGTCTGTGGAGGGAGGCCTGTAATAGTATAATTATATAATACGTATTTTATAGTGTTTTGAAGTGTCATGGGGAATCAAGAGTTACATACACACTGCTTCTCCCTCTGCTGTAGCTCCGCCCACTTTGTAATGATGCCAAATGTTGAATTAAATATGTATACATTAGAAAAAAAAATGAAACTCCAACTTCATAACTTTATTTTAATTTGCATAACTCATATATTACAGAAAACAATAAAAAATTAAAATACACATACAACGAGTTAAGCTTACAGAAAAATACATTAAATTCACCATCTAACATCGTTACGAAGTGGGAGGAGCTATTGGAGGGAGGAGAGGCGAGCAGTAAGTCAGTGTCTGGTGAGTCGTCATAGGTGGTGGATGTTAGCCTTAGCGCTAATAAAATGTTGTGCAATTACACTAATATTAGTAATAAAGATTATCTATCTATTACATTTATTCCAAATTGATATCAGAAACATGATAAATACCATAGAACTGTAATAAAGATGCTGAAATGAATAATATATGCCATATTATATGAGTGGGGTAAGAGAGCAGGCAGACCGCCACCATAAGAGATGTTTACATCAGGGTAAACATGCCTAAATCACTCTTTGTCATAAGAACAAATGCAAAAATAGCATTTATTGTTTTTAGAATAATAATAATTTATAATAATTGATCTGGAGCACTTTAAATGTTATCAGTATTTGGTAGCTGACATTTAGAGCACTCCACAGCAATTATTATTAATTATTATTATTTACTATTATTATAATTTCCCTACAATATATTGTAGGGAAATAATAATAATAATATTAATAATAATAATAATAATAATAATAATACTATTTCCCTACAATATATTGTAGGAATAATAATAATAATAATTTAATTATAATTGCTGTGGAGTGCTCTAAATGTCAGCTACCAAATACTGATGACATTTAAAGTGCTCCAGATCAATTATTATAAATTATTATTATTCTAAAAATAATAAATGCTATTTTTGCATTTGTTCTTACAACAAGAGTGATTTAGGCATGTTTACCCTGATGTAAACATCTTTTATGGTGACGGTCTGCCTGCTCTCTTACCCCACTCATATAATATGGCATATATTATTCATTTCAGCATCTTTATTACAGTTCTAGGGTATTTATCATGTTTCTGATATCAATTTGGAATAAATGTAATAGATAACCTTTATTTAGTACATTCATTACTTACTGCTTCCTTAACCTATTGAACCATGAACAATCATAAAACGCATGAAAACATAGTAAAATATTGTACTATATAGTACTACATACATGTTATACTGTAGTTTAATAACAAATAATGAACGAAGAAAACACTCAGTGAGTGACTGGTGGGCGGGCTGGCTGCCGGGTCGGAGGGAAGGTAGTAGGGACGCTCGGGTGGCGGGAAACTTAAATATGATTTAGTGGGTGGTAATTTGGCGGCCGGGAATTCGCGAATGTGTGAAGCCCCCGAAAGTGGAAAACGTGAATGTTGAGGGAGACCTGTATAGTAACTTACAAATTACAGTAAACTGTCTCATAACATGAAATTCTGGGGCATGTTTCTGAAAAATTGCAGTACATAAAAAGCGTTTTGTAAAGTGACAAATATATGGGAAAATAGGATTACATTTTTAACACCTCCAAAATTGCCAAGAAAATGTTTTTTAAAATTTTCTAACTCGGAGCCTGGCCATGTAGTGAAACTCTCGAAACTCTTCAAAGGTATGTTAAAAATAATAAATTTGATTTTTCCCTACATTCAAACAGATATTGCTTGTTGATATGGACGGAATGGGTTGATGTAGTCTTGCTGGTCTGAGTTGGATGTAGCAAGGCTTATAAACTCTATAATAAGTACACATGTAAACACTGTACAAATAAAAGGATTGTAATAAAATTGCATGGTAGGGGTAATTATTGCTTTTTAAGGGCTGTGGCAACTAAAGTTGTACAATGTCTACTCCCAGTGGTGTGGTAGGTTGTTTCTGTGAGATGTGGACATGTATACACTGTGGATGAATATGGCATAAGCTGTGGTGGCCTTATTAATCAAGAATACTAATGTGTTTGACATAACTGCTCCTCCATGAAGTCCACAGCACAACTTTGTTTAATAAATTTTTCATACTGTTATGAATTTCCAATATGTTCAACAACTTAGAAATACAGCTAGAGTAAGTACATGACTTTTAAAGGCATGGGAATATGCATATACAGTGTACAGTAATTATTGTGATGTTGGATTCTGAGTTACTAATCTTCTAGATTACACAATAATTAAAGTCCTCTTCTAAATTTTTATAAGCATTTTTGATAATGAATTGAATATCTCAAACTTTTTTATGCAGGTCTACTATATAAATTAAGCATTCATAAGCTGCATATGTATATAGAATTTGGAAAACTTGCTAGGTTAGAAAAATATCTGGTGTTTTGCTGTTGCTCGGTAGGAGGCTCTGGGGCTGTGGGAGCACCACTTATGGCCCAGTGAGCAGATTTTGAAACTCTTCAGAGATTACTACCCAAATATTGCATGTTACTTTCTTTTAGAAAAATGGAGAGTAATTTCAAGGGTTTCCTAACGTATGAAAGGAATATAGTGGTCTCTCATGTTACAGTATTATTCCGTTCCAGAAGACGTGTCGTACCTCAAAACTATTGTAACTCAAACCTCAAAATACATGATTTTATAGTAATTCGTTCCAAGAAACAGGTAGTGCAACTTTTACTGTACAGTTAATTTCCATGTTCACAGATATAACTTGTATCTCCCAGTATCTGCTTCTCTCCTATTTCAATAACAACTGTCTTTCCATCTATATAATAATTTCCCTACCTTTTTTCACTAGCTTAGATTTGTTAGTCACAATATTTTTTTTTAACACATCCATCTCCCACCGAAGTAGGGTGACCCGAGAAAGAAGAAACACTTCAACCATCATTCACTCCATCACAGTCTTGCCAGAGGTACTCTGATACCATAGTTCAGATGCCCGTTCAAACTGCAGTATCTCTACCCCTCCTTTAGAGTGCAGGCACTGTACTTGCCACTGTCAGGACTTGAAGTCCATCTAACAGTTATTCTAAATCTATAAATGTTACCTTGCTCACACTCCAACATGTCAAGTCATAAAACCACTTAGCAGCTCCACTCAGTCTTATCTAACATTCTCACACATGCTTGCTGAATTTCCAAGCCCTTGCATACAGAACCCCTTTTACCCCCCTCCTCTAAATTTTCCTGGGGAGACCCATTCTTTGCCTTCGCTTCACTACAGATTTTTACACCGTCCAAGTCATCCTATTTTTTTCCATCTCTAAATATCAAAACCACCTCAACAACAAAAATATTCTTTTGCTTGATAATTGTACAGGTAGTAGGTTAGTAGATAGCAACCACACAGGGGGGTACTACCGTCCTGCCAAGTGAGTGTGAAACAGAAACCTGTAACTGTTTAACATGATGGTAGGATTGCTGGTGTAATTTTTCTGTCTCAAACACGCTGGATAACAGGTATATCTTGCTACTTCTACTTACACTTATGTCACACTACACAGGCATGCACATGCATATACAGTAGTACCACAAGTTACAAGCAATTCGTTTCAGAAGGCTGTTCGAGTGCCAATACCAAACGAATTTGTTCCCATAAGGAATAATGTAAATTAGATTAATCTATTTCAGACCCCCAAAAATACATTTACAAAAGCACTTATAGAAATATACACTCATATATTGAGGTACCACTGTATATACATTCACACATCTAGGTTTTTCTTCTTTTTCTTAATAGCTCTTGTTCTTTATTTCCTCTATTCTCCATTGGGAAGTGGAAAAAAATCTTTTCTCCGTAAACCATGCATGGCGTATGAAGCGACTAAAATGCCGGGAACAATGGGCTAGTAACCCCTTCTCCTGTATACATTACTAAAAAGAGGAGAAGAAAAACTCTAAAACTAGGATGCTTGAATGTGCGTGGATGTAGTGCAGATGATAAGAAAGAGATGATTGCTGATGTTATGAATGAAAAGAAGTTGGATGTCCTGGTCCTAAGCAAAACAAAGCTGAAGGGGGTAGGTGAGTTTCAGTGGGGAGAAATAAATGGGATTAAGTCAGTAGTTAGAGCTAAGGAAGGGTTAGCAATAATGTTGAAGGATCAGTTATGGAAGGAGAAGAGAGAATATAAATGTATAAATTCAAGGATTATGTATGTGGATTAAAATAAGGGTCGGATGCGTAAAGTGGGTCATAATAAGCGTGTATGCACCTGGAGAAGAGAGGAGTGTAGAGGAGAGAGAGAGATTTTGGGAGATGTTAAGCTAATGTATAGGAACTTTTGAACCAAGTGAAAGAGTAATTGTGGTAGGGGACCTAAATGCTAAAATAGGAGAAACATTTAGAGAGGGTGTGGTAGGTAAGTTTGGGGTGCCAGGTGTAAATGATAATGGGAGCCCTTTGATTGAACTTTGTATAGAAAGGGGTTTAGTTATAGGTAATACATATTTTAAGAAAAGAGGATAAATAAGTATACAAGATACGATGTAGAGGCGTAATGGCAGCAGTTTGTTGGACTACGTATTGGTAGATAAAAGACTGTTAAGTAGACTTCAGGATGTTCATGTTTATAGAGGGGCCACAGATATATCAAATCACTTTTTAGTTGTATTTACAGTGAGAGTAAAAGGTAGATGGGATACAAGGAAAATAGAAGGAAGAAGAGAGAGGTGGGGGTTTATAAACTAAAAGGAGGCAGTTGGGGTGATAAAAACAACTATTGGAGGATAGATGGGCTATGGGGTATAGGCAATGGGGGAAGATATTTTAAGAAGGATGTAGTGCTAGAGTGTTCAGCAGAAGTTTGGGGTTACAGGAAAGTGGGTGGGGGAGGAAGAATAGTGATTGGTGGAATGATGAAAAAAGAGTAGTAAGGGTAAAAAAGTTAGCATATAGGGGTTTTACAAAATAAAGTGATGCAAGGAGGAAGAGTATAGGAGAGAAAAAGAGATTTTAAAGAGAGGTAAGCAATGAAAAGAGAGCAAATGATAAAGTGGGTGAGATGTTATCAAAAATTTTTTTGAAAATAAGAAAAATTTTTGGAGTGATATTAATGTTGAGGGCCTAGGGAACAAATGGATTTAAAGTTAAAAATAGGAGAAGAGAGTTAAACCCTTTTGGGGGGTGGTCCCGTACAGTACGTTTACGAGCGGGGGTCGGTGCCGTAGTACGCGTAAATTCTATCGGCCTTAAATTAAGAGGAAACGGCTGGAGGCCTACATATAAAAGTTGGTCTATGTGGTAGTGTCCCAGTAAAAAAAAATCCTACCACACACTCCCTGAAAAAAAAAATCCCCCGTTTTTTTTAAAAAAACTTTGATCTATTTTCGTATGGTATTTATTGATGTATTCTCGTTTTCTTGGTCTCATGTGATAGAATGGAAGATATATTACAGAAATAGAGATGAGTTTGATTGGTTTGACAATGACAAGTACCTTGAAATTGAACTCAAATTAGCAAAATGCGATTTTCCCCAATGTTCAAGTAAACAAATCACACCATGCGTCCAATGCACATCAACTGGCAATTTGATATTTTTGACATGTGCGCTGATATTATTTATACCATTTTTACAATGATGCAGTTGTTAATCAGAAATCTTCCATTTTTGTGAGAATAAAAATTAAAAATGGAAAGTAAAAGTAATGTAAGAGGGGGGGAGACGGACTAATGAACAGAGAAGATGTTATTTTAGTGCCAGGAATGTCTGCACGTTTGAAATTTGTGTTAAATTGGCCAAATTGTCTTTTTCTGACCACTATTTTGGGTATTTGAATTTAAAATAGGGGTTTCTTGTACTCAATCGATAGAAGAAATGGATTTCTAGTGAAATAGCTATGATTTTAGTGGACTAGAACTTTGGGAATTAAAAAAGGGGCTCAAAGTGGTGAAATCGCCGATGCGTAAACATCTTCGAGACCAATAATCAAGAGCATAATTTAAAATTTTCATTCAAATTTAAACTTTGGTGCGTTATGATTGGAAAAAAATTCTCTTATCATTTCATAATAAAAAATTTTATTTTTTTTCCAAAAAATTTCATGGGAAAGTGTTTGAGAAGGCCCTTTGACCCCAAAGGGTTAAATGGAGAGTTAAAGGGCGGGAAAAAGGAGATAATATTTTTAGGAATTTTAAATGTTGATGAAATGGGAAGCTGTGATTTCGGGATAGGGGAAGGAGGAATAACATCTTGTAGCAGTGAGGAAAAAAAGTTTTGAGTGTGGGGGAAATTCGTGAGGCAGTGGGTAGAATGAAAGGGTAAGGCAGCTGGGATTGATGGGATAAAGATTGAAATGTTAAAAGCATGGGGATATAGTTTTGGGGTGGTTGGTGCTATTATTTAATAAATGAAGGGAAAAGGGTAAAGTACCTAGGGATTGGCAGAGTGTGTGCATATTTCATTTTATAAAGGCAAAGGGGGAAAAAAAAAGAGTGTAAAAATAATGGGGGGAAAAAATCTGTTGAGTATACCTTAAACTGTATGTTAAATTATTGTAAAATTAAGAGTAAGATGGAGAATAGGGTAAAGATGAAAAGGACTTTGGAAAAAGGGAGGGGGTGTGAAACCGTGTTTACAGTGAAAAATATAGGTGAAGAGTATTTAGATAAGGGTAAAGAGGTTTTTTTGGCATTTATGGTTTGGAAAAAAGGGGTATGACAGGGTGGATAGGGAGAAATGGGCAGATGTTGCAGGTGTATGGAATAGGAGGTAGGTTATGAAAACAGTGAAGAGTTTTTTCGAGGATATGAGGCCAGGTTAGAGTATTGGAGAGAGGGAGATTATTTCCCAGTAAAAACAGGCCTTCGACAAGGATGTGTGATGTCCCCGGTTATTCAATATATTTATAGATGGGGCTGTAAGGGGAAAGGGAAAGCGCGGGTGTTGGCAAGAGGGTGGTGTTAAAAAATAAGGAATCAAACAAAGTGGGGTTGTCACAGTTTCTCTTTTCTGATGACACTGTATTTTGGGAGATTCTGAAGAGAAGTTGCAGAGGTTGGTAGATGAGTTTTAGGGTATGTAAAAAAGAAAATTAAAAGTGAAAATAGGAAAGAGTAAGGTGATGAGGTTAACAAAAAAAATTTGGTGACAAAAATTGGATATCGGATTGGATTGAAAGTATGGAGGAGGTGAATGTATTCAGATATTTAGGAGTGGACGTGTCAGCAGATGGGTCTATGAAGGTTGAGGGGAAACTAGAATTGATGAGAGGAAAAAATGAGGGGGCACTTAGGAGTCTGTAGAGACAAAAAAACTTTGTCCGTGGAAGCAAAAGGGGAATGTATGGGGTATAGTTACAAATCTGTAGTGGAAGGAAGGCATGGTAGGCCTCGCTCTTAAGAAAAGTTGGAGGGGGAGGTAAAGGGGTTTTTTATGCAAGGGCTTGGGCATTCAACAGGTGTGTGTTCGGAGGAGTGGGGGGAAATGGTTTTTTTTTAAAGATGTGCTGCTGGACTTGAGTCCTGGGGGTGGGAAGTGCAGTGCCTGCACTCTGAAGGAGGGGGGGGATATATGCTGTTTGGGGGGGCATCTGACCTGTAGTATTGGTGCACTTTGGCAAGACAATGATTGAGTGATGTTGAAAGTGTTTCTTTTTTTTCAGTTTTTTTTACTAAATATATATGCTCAGAGTAATGACCACTTCCCCGCCTTATGAGGCAAAAAACAAAGATAATTATAACAATGACAAGAAAATTGAGAGAAGAATGGGGGTA
>WNWK01019980.1:0-36732 GCA_009830355.1 Cherax destructor | reverse complement strand
AGAATGAGAGTGTAAAGAGAGAGAGAGAGAGAGAGAGTATGTGAGAGTGTGGTAGAGAGGTAGGGTGAGGTAGGTAGGAAAGAGGTAGAGTGCATGTATGGTGGGAGTGGGAGGAGGAGGGGTGAAGGGCGAGAAGTTGTAGAAGTACCAGGGGTGTATGGTGAGAGGTTGTAGAAGACCAGGGTGTAGAGGAGATGGGGGAGAAGATTAGGGTTATGCACGGGGGAGAGGAGGGGAAAAGAGGTGGTAGAAGTACTGGGGTGCTGGGAGTGAGGGGGAAAGGGTAGGGGAGAGGGGGAGATGGATGGAAGGTGAGGAGGAAGAGGGAAGAGAGGGAGGGGGGAGAGAGAGGTGAGGAGGAAGGAGAGGGGGAGCGAGAGAGGAGAGAGAGAGAGAGGAAGGAGAGAGAGAGAGGGGCAAGAGAGAGGGGGAGAGGAGAGGGAGAGAGAGAGAGGAGAGGGAGACAGAGAGGTGAGAGAGAGGGGGAAAGAGAGAGAGGGAGATGGAGAGAAAGTGATAGGGGGAGGAGGAGAGGGATGGAGGGGGATAGAGTGGTGTGTGAGGGAGTGGGAGGGCAAGTGAGAGGGAGAGAGAGGGTCACTTGTTTACAGTTTGTTTCCTTCTCTGTGTGTGTGTGTACTCACTTAAATGTGGTTGCAGGGGTCGAGACTTAGCTCTTGGCTTCGCCTCTTCACTGTGTATGTACTCACCTATTTGTGGTTGCAGGGGTCGAGTCATAGCTCCTGGCCCCGCTATGATTCTCTCTCAGTCGTGCTTTCTCCTGCAGGATCATGGATCGAGCTGATTCTGCCTTGAAAATTACTTTGAGAGGCCGTTTTCTTCCCCTTGAAAACCACCTAATTCTCCGAAAATTTGTCACCTGGGTCATGTCACCTTCACCTATTGCCGTCATGATACCTTCAATCGATTTTTTCTCCTCCTGGTTTCTTTTATCCTGGAGCCCTTTGACAAAATTGACCTTTTCCTTTCGTCCTCCCACTGTGTCTCCCATTGCAGTGAAGTGACCCTTCCTTCAGTCCCTTCCCTGGCTGAAGCCCCTGTGCTCCGTGGTCTGTCCTTCCTGTTCATGTGCTCCTGGCCACTGCAGTTGATTGTTGAAGTCTCTGCATGTAGCATAGCTACATCAGTGTCTTCAGACCTCTCATTTGTTGTTAGTGTGCTCCTTGTCTTTTTCCGGGCCCCGTGTGGGTCAGATACGGCCTTTTCATACAGGATAGCTGCTTTGCTACCCACAGTCCCCTTGTCTGTGACTGATGCAGAAGTTCCTGATGGCATGTCTGAATTGTCATTTTTTTCTTTAAGCTGTTTCAGGTTTTGCAGTTCATCTTCTAAGCACTGTATCTTAGCTTCTGCTGTTTTGGCTTGTATCTCCCACTTCCTGCTCTCTGTAGCTATCCTCTCCTCCATTTTCGTGCTAAGCTCAGCTAGTTTCCTTCTCCACTCTTCCTCCCTTTTAGTGAGCTCAGTCTCCCAAGCTACCCTTCCAGGCTCATCCACCAGACCCCTTGTTGTCATCCCTTTTCTTGGGTAGCCCATTTTACCACAGACGAAATTTATGTATGGTCAGAGTGAGTGTGTGTATGTGTGAGGGAGAGAGAGAGGAGAGAGAGGAAGGAGAGAGGGGAGAGAGAGGGGGAGAGAGGTGAGAGAGGGAGGAGGGAGGGAGATGGAGAGTGAGGGAGATGGAGAGTGTGAGAGAGTGAGTGTGAGAGAGTGTGAGAGTGAGAATGAGAGTGTAAGAGAGAGAGAGTATGTGAGAGTGTGGTAGAGAGAGGTAGGGTGAGGTAGATAGGAGAGAGGTAGAGTGCATGTATGGTGGAGTGGGAGGAGGAGGGGTGAAGACGAGAGGTTGTAGAAGTACCAGGGTGTAAGGGGAGATATGTTAGTTAGTTAGTTAGTTACCATTTTGTCCTAGGCACATGTCAATTAGACACTAGGCCTGTTGTATATATATGTGTGTGTATGTGTATGTAAGGAAACACTTCGAAATGTTTCTGCCCCACCGGGAATTGAACCCGGCCCCTCCGTGCGTGAAGCAAGAGCTTTACCCACTAGGCCACCGTGTGTGTGTGTGTGTGTGTGTGTGTGTGTGTGTGTGTGTGTGTGTGTGTGTGTGTGTGTGTGCATATGTTTGGTGTAGCTAGCAGTTAATTGCAAAATCCTACCTTAATTTAGCAATAAAATAAGTCCCCCTAAGTAATGAGCTATCCTAGGTTCTCCCATATGCTGTTATATATGGTACTCTATTCACTGCACTCGTGTATTACCTGACTTACTTACTTACTATACTTATTTACTTAATAAACTAACTCACTTCCCATGTTAGTGTATTTGTCTGACAGTGCCTGCGCACTTCGCTCGCTGTGTGTGACACAGCCTTGTTTCCTCCCTTCCCTAGTTTATCTCCCTTATATGTGTTAATTTCCCTATGTATGATAGTCAGCTCTCCAGAGCAGGGATATAGCCTCAGCTGTCAGTATTGCACGGCCAGATCTCTCATGCAAACCACAAAAAGGATTTTGTACATTACATCCGGTTCTGCTCAGTTGCTGCTTCACGATGTTTCCTCTCAATTTGGCATACTCCTGGTTCCTTGCTTCTCCTTCATTTCTTTTTCACTATACTCACTGTTATTCACTGACACACCTATCCTTATCTCTTATCTCCCTGACTTGAGTCCCCTTATTCGTCATAAACACCACGACGTACTGTGTGGAAACACCATTAGGCCTTGTTTTCAACCGCTTCCCTGTTCTCGTCCTGACTCGTCAGCTTACCCGGCACCACACTTGGCACTATTATCTATGTTTTTCTTCTGTGATCACTTTTGTTTCCCTTTTGCGGGGTTTAGATGATTATACACACGTTAATATATGCACACGCCTATTTGCTGATTTGGTGCACTCTATTCCCTCTGGAACCATCAGAAAAAACGCGAATTAACGGAGCTCAAACGCGCGTGACTTCTTCACACCCGTGTGTGTGTGTGTGTGTGTGTGGTGTTTCCATGTATATAAATTAATAAACTGTTGTTCCGTACAGAAAGCACTGAATTCAGTGTAGAGGGCGGACGACACAAGAGACAAGGCACCATCAGGGTTGACCAATTCGTGTGTATGTGTGTGTGCGTTCGTGCGTTCGTGCGCGCCTGTGCGTGCGCACGCGTGTCTCAGTCTTTGAAAAAAGGGGAGAGGTCACTTTAACACACTAAACCAAGCTACTCTTTTAAAGAATATTTAATACTTATTGGTGTACACGTGTGTGCGCGCGTGCTCGTTTACTAGCTTGTCGTTCTTTAAGAACAAATTGAGGGAGGGGTTCGTCTTTATCACGCTAGGCTATGCTACTCATTTGGAGATTATGGAAATATTTCTCACTCTAATCTTTATTAATGTATACTAATATTTACTATTATAATGCTTACTGGTGTACACGTGTGTTAGTGTGTGCGTGCACGTTTACTAGCTTGTCGTTCTTTGAGAACAAAGGGAGGGAGGGGGGTAACTAGGCTACACAACTCTTCTGAAGATTTGAAATCATTACTAAATATTGTCAGGGTTACTCCTATCTATCTCCTGGCAATAAAGGTTAGGGGTTACTCCTATCTATCTCCTGGCAATAAAGGTTAGGGAGAGAGTGATGGTATAGCATACAACAAGCAGGGCGACACACTGACACTTTAGACACCAACTAAAAATTGCTGCCACACATAGGCAAGTGACGTCGTCTGCACAACAATGGCGGCTCCTGGTGGTGGCTGCTATGATCTTCAGTTTGTAACTCCCGCCGAAGATTTTATCATGCATAAAAAACTTGGTATTCACGCTTTTTCCTTTAGTATTATGGTCATAACAAATCTGATGATACTAACTGTAGTCACAACACCAAGTGCTGGGGATTGACTAATTTTTTTCTTTCATTATTTACTGTATCAATCGTTTATGACTTTATCACTACACTGCTGCCATAACCAACCAGATATTTGCATTTATTTTTATTTAAGGTCCCAACCTTGACCCATTAAATATAATTGTTTTGATTATTTGTGTCAACACTGTCGCCGGCACTGACCAGCTGATTGCTACCCTCCCTCACACACCTTCCTGGAAAATAATCCGCATTCAAATTTAAATTGTAAAATTCTTGATCTTATCACATTATTCACACTCTAGAAAGCTGTTACACTCTTGTTGGTATGTTCACTGAGTCACTCACGTACTATGACCGCTAATAATAACGTAGGACAGCTGCTAGACGCTAAATCCCGGGAGCACTATTAACCATACTGCTTCACGTGTGTGTGTGTGTGGTGTTTCCATGTATATAAATTAATAAACTGTTGTTCCGTACAGAAAGCACTGAATTCAGTGTAGAGGGCGGACGACACAAGAGACAAGGCACCATCAGGGTTGACCAATTCGTTGTCGGAGGACGTGACTCTTCCAGAGGAGGCGTGGTACTGTATTGAGCTTGTATTTATGTAATCTTTCTTCTATATTACTTTTTGTGTTTAAAATATTGATGAACAGTAGTAAAGAACTGATTTTTGTATTATTAATTCTGATAGATGTTGGACAAAACAAAGATTTTTGATCAGAGAGTCAATCCACTAAACTACTGGAAGGTCTCCTTACACATGCTGCATCTCCTATCAGTAAACTGGTACTTGTGTACACACACACACACACACACACACACACACACATACACACACACACACACACATACACACACACACACACACACACACACACACACACACACACACACACACACACACAAGAAGAAGTGTGATAAAGAAGAGGAATGATAAAGTTCATAGAGAAGGGAGAGAGTGGATCTAGTAGCGACCAGTGAAGAGTCGGAGCCAGAAGCTATGATTCGACCCCTGCAACCCCAGTTAGGCGAGTACACACAGAGAGGTGTCTCATAGGAAGCCACCAGGAAGTAGGGAGGTTTTCACAGTAGAGACAGAGATGCTTCCAGCAGACCAAGGGAGTAGGGTGCACCCTCAAGTGCTGGACACACTACACACAACCGAGGAGGAGGTGAAGAATATGCTAGGTGAACTAGATACCTCGAAGGCGGTGGGCCCAAATAACATCTCTCGGTGGGTCCTCAGAGAGGGAACAGATAGAATATGTGTTTCAATAACAACGATCTTTAGTAATTCTACTGAAACAGGGCAAATGCCTAAGGTGTGGAAGGAAGAGGCACCAAACATGGTCTCAATTTTCAAGACAAGGCAGACAGGCGGTACTAAACTACAGACCCGTGTTCTGACATGTATAATATGTAAAGTTATGAAGAAGATTATCAGGTGAATAGTGCATCACAAATCTACTGGAGTTCTGCGATAAGGTAACATAAGTAAGACAGGAGAGAGAGAGGTATTTGTAGATTGCATCTTTTTGGACTGTAAGAAGGCTTTCGCCACAATACTATGCAAGAGACTGGTTGATAAGCTGGAGAAGCAGACAGGAACAGCATTGAAAGTACTGCAGTGGATTAGGGAATAGTACCTGACAGGAAGGAAACACCGAATGATGGTACAAAATGTCAAAGTGGGTGCATGTGTCGAGTTGGGATTCACAATGGTCAGCCCTAGGTCCAGTGCTGTTTCTAGTATATGTGAATGATATAAAAGAAGAAATACATTCAGAGGTGTTCCTGTTTACAGACTATGTTGAACTATTGAGGAAAATACAAGTGGACGAGGATCAGGTAAGTCTACAAAGAGATCTGGACAGGCTGCAAGCCTGGTCCGATAAATTGTTCCTGCAGTTCACCCCAGCAAGTGCAAAGTCATGAAGTTTATATAAGGACAAACCGAAGACGGAGTACAGCCTAGAAAGTCAAAGGCAGCAAAACTCCATCAACGAAAATGATCTTGGGATGAGCACATCTTGGGATGAGCACATCTTTGGGTGAGCACATCTGAGGCGCACATCAACCAATTAACTGCGGCAGCATATGGCGCCTGGCAAAACTAAGAATAGCGTTTCGACATCTAAGTAAGGAGTCATTCAAGACACTCTATATTGTGTATGCCAGGCCCATATTCGCGTATGCAGCTCAAATATGGAACCCCACATGGTCAAACAGATCGAGAAATTAGAGAAAGGTTTGAAACAAGACTTGTCCCGGAGCTAGGAGGCATGCCCTACGAAGAAAGGTTAGGGGAAATCAACCAGACGACACTGGAGGACAGGAGGGATGGGGGAGGGGGACTTGATAACAACATATAAAAAATTGAGAAGAACTGACAAGGTGGTTAGGGACAGAATGTTTCAGCACGAGGGGTCACAACTGCAGGCTGAAAAATCAGATGAGTCACATAGTTGTTACGAAGTATTTCTTCAGTCACAGAGTTGTCAAGAAGTGGAACAGTCTTGAAAATGATGTAGTGGAGGCAGGATCCATACATAGCTTTAAGAAGAGAAACGATAAACTCATGGAGCAGGGAGTAAGTTTACCTAGTCGCGTCCAGCAAAGAGGCGGGGCCAGGAACTATGTATCGAATCCTACAAAAACAAATAAGTCAGTACACACACACACACACACACACACACGCACGCACGTACGCACGCATACACTCACATTTTTACCTTAATGATAGTCTCCCGCTAATGCAGGTTAGCCAAAAGAAGGAAACTCATGCGTCATCTTTCATTCAATCCCTGTTTAGCCAGAAGTTTACTGACATCAAAATTCAGATTACCACCTGGTTTCAACCCCCCTGTCCCTCCTTCAGATTGTAGGCAATGCTCTTTCCACTTCCATGACACGCATTCGTATTTCCAGTTTAGCTAAATTTTATCATAAAGTTAGCTTGCACTTCTATAAAAACCACTTGTCTAAATTGACTCCTAGAAGCTCGTTGACTGCAAAAGCCCCTAGAACTCAAAGCATTCTTTTCGTCCTCCCGTTCTTAAACCGTTCCAGGTAGGACCCCTACCTCTCCTACCTTCCACTCCTGATTTATGCCCTCTTCTACCTCCTGTAACTCTCCATACTCTATATATATCCAAACCACCTCAATAACCTTTCTCGGTCCTCTTGAATTATTCCTCTGGTTATCCTACATTGCCTTTTAGTTTCATCTCTTCAAATTTTCCCCAAATATGTCAACTCCACTAATTTTAGCCCTTACTTGCCACAACACTCAAAACCAACTAATCACACTGCAAGTATTAATAGTATTTTACTCTTGTGCATTCTTTTTATTGCCACCATCGATAAATGTCTTTAAACAGTTGCCTTAGTACACCATCCACTTTTTTTTCTTCAAATATTCTATGATTCATTTTCTCTTACACAGACCCCAGGTGCTGACATGACTCACCAAAAACTAAATACGTCCACTTCCTCCATACTCATTCCCTCCAGTCTCATTCCCTCCAGTCTCATTCCCTCCAGTCTCATTCCCTCCAGTCTGATATTCAGTCTCTCACTGCCTATGAACTTTGTGACTTTAAACATCTTCCTTCTTAGCTGTTCACTTTTAATTTCCTGCTTTGACATTCCATCCCAATTTCTTCCACTAACGTTTGACACATGTCTTCGGAATTCCATAACAAAGAGCCTTTAGCAAAGAAAAACAGTTATAACTCCCATTTTATATCAAATCCAAAATCTATTAAATCAACGTCATTCCTAACACTTTTCTTTTTTATGTATGTATATATATATATATATATATATATATATATATATATATATATATATATATATATATATATATATATATATATATATATAGTCTGGATTAGGTAAAACATGGCGATTTTGGTAAATAGCAACGCCTCACCTTGCCATATAAGACAAGTGAAAATTTCGTGTATGCAATATTTCGCCAAAATCATTCTGAACATAACGAAAAATATATTTCATTGTGTTAGTTTTATTATTAAATTAATGTTAAGTATCTAAAATATATTTAGTTGGGTTAGCTAAATTAAATTGCTTGTTGTAATAAGGTTAGGTAGGTTTTCAAAGTTTCCTTGGTATAAAATTATACAATTCTTACATTAACATAAATGAAAAAAATATATCTTTAAACGTATAAGAGAAAATTTTAGAAAGTACTTAATGCAGAGAATTCGGAGTTTGGAAATTAGTAGAAGGTGCGGGATTACCAAAACTATTATCCAGAGGGCTGAAGAGGGGTTGTTGAGGTGGTTCGGACATGTAGAGAGGTTGGAACAAAATAGAATGACTTCGAGAGTACATAAATCTGTAGTGGAGGGAAAGCGGGGTAGAGGTTGGCCTGGGAAAGGTTGGAGGAAGGAGGTAAAGGAGATTTTGTGTGCGAGGGGCTTGGACTTCCAACAAGCATGCGTGAGCATGTTAGATAAGAGAGAATGTTTTTTAGGACTTGACGTGCTGTTGGACAGTGAGCAGAGTAATACTTATGAAGGGATTCAGGGAAACCGGCAGGCCGGACTTGAGTCCTGGAGATGGGAAGTACAGTGCCGGCACTCTGAAGGAGGGCTGTTAATGTTGCAGATTTATAACTGTAGTGTAAGTGCACCTCTGGCAAGACAGTGATGAAGTGAATGATGATGAAAATTTTCCTTTTTCGGGCCTCCCTGCCTTGGTGGGAATTGGCCGATGTATTAATAAAATCATATATATATATACTATATATATATATATATATATATATATATATATATATATATATATATATATATATATATATATATATATATATATATATATATATATATATATATATACAAACAATCGCAGACAGACAATCTTAACAATGCAAGACAACCCACGGGAGGGGTAAATCTTTAGCTCAAGTACTTTCACACTTCTCAGTGCATCATCAGTAGCCGTGCAATGTTGCAAAGGTAGCAACAGGAAAATGAAGGGAATTTTCTCAGAGTATGGAAGCGTGAGTGACACCCGCTCGCGCCTCCCTCAGAATGCGAGTCATGGTTAGGGATTCTGTGCATTATATTCACACCACACCTTGTCCTCAGACATGACATCTCTCCACTGCCTCCAGCCTTCTCCTTGTTGCAATAATCACCACCCATGCTTCACACCTACATAAGAGGATTCGTACCACTATACTCTCATACATTCCCCACTTTGCTTCCATGGATAACGTTCTTTGTCTCCACAGATTTCTCAGTGCTCCACTCACCTTTTTACCCATCATGAATTCTGTGATTCACCTAATCTTTCATTCATCTGCTGACAAGTCCACTCCCAAATACCTGAATACATTCACTTCCTCCATTCTACCTCCAGTCAGATATTCAATCTTTGCTTACCTATTTTTTTTATCCTCGTCACATTGCTTATTCCTATGTTCACTTTCAATTTCCTTCTTTTACAGACTCTTCCAAACTCGCACACTAACCTTTGCAACTTCTGCAGTTGTAAAAAGTATTTCTAGAAATTTTAAAAGATTTATCAGCATTCTCTATTTCATAAATCTTCAGAATTTCTTCATCTATGAACTCTGGGCTCAAATACGCAAAGCTTTCTAACACTTAATTGATAAATCTTTTAAAATTTCTAGAAATACTTTTTACAATTCAATAATGACAACCAACTTTATTCAACTAAAAATATGTTGGTTCTCCTTTATCATGAAAACTTTTGACATACTTTCTCTGCTTAAGAATTTTAATATCAAAGTAGTGTTTATAAATCTTGAGACAGTAAAAAGCTTTTGATAAAAAACAATAGTGATGGGTGTGTCTTCAAGATTCTCAGTAAAAAATGTGATAAAGTTTATTATGGTCACACTGGGAAAGGTCTTGAACTAGGATTACAAGAACATAAATATAGAATTTGAAGTGAACAAGATTCTAATTCTCTGTTCATTCATGTGATAGATTTTAACCACCCAAGTGATTTCAAAAGGCTGAGAGTTATATCAAGCAGGTCCATCCATGTTCGAGAGAAATACAGAATTAATTTTCATAAAAAATAGTTTTGAAATTAATATGAATATTGCTTTAGGATTATATAATAATGATCCATTTATAATTAATAAAATTTTGTAAGAATTTAACATACATTAGACAAATTAAGATCTTAAAGCTTGGGTAGAATATAAGCTGTGTTTGACTTGTCCTTGACTACAAGAACCTGAGTGTCTTTCCAGATAGAGAAATCTGAAGACAAAGTCGGAAAGTATTTTTACTGCAGTGCCATAATGCAACTACAGTCACATCTATATTTGTTATTGTTTCAGACTACAAAAGTGCATTTCAGGCTATCCCAAAAATCGATTCCCCACATCCCATCGAACTTCACATACAACAATGGTTGTAGTGTATTTCTGGAAAACACAGGAAAACTGTTTTTACTGAGTAGCTGAAGACACTGGCGTTCAAGGTAACCATCAAGCCATCTACTACTTACTTTCCAAAATGGTGTCTCTTATTCGATCAGTGTTTCAATAATTTTCCGACAACTTTGAGAGTGATCCGGATCACAACACATTATTTTCCATCAAATTAAAATTAGGTTCCTAACCATTTACTTTTAATTTCTGTTGTAAACAGGAGAAGACACGCTCACAGAACTGTGAAGTGGACTTAAACACTTCCCACAAAGGTATTTCGTGAAGAGAGTCCCGACACTTCTCTGCGAGGACTGCCACGGCTTGTTGTCACTTTACCATTTCTTAATAAACTGTCCAGTCTGTCAGAAAGCTTACAATATTTATTTTTGACATCTGTTATGCCCAGGCACATTAACTTCTTGAAAGTTTTTCCTTAAAGGTGGACTCAATTACTTTCTAACGGAAATATACTTACATTATACACTTTCACGAACTCCTAACCCCACTAACCTCCCATTGATTTACCCAGTCACCTTGTAGGGCGATATGGCATGCTTATATTTTAATACGATAATAATAGTCATTTTTTTCATTTAAGATTTTTATGTTTACCTCTGGCATGCAGGAATTTACTGAGTACTGAATAAAGAAAAAAGGAGAATTGCAAATAAAGTACATTTAGGCTACAATCTCCTAAAATGTATTTAAGTGTTGGTTAATTGTAATAGAACTGTTATTGTGCTGCTATATTAAAGTAAAAATTTTATGGCATTTTTTAGATAACAGTGTAACTGAGACATTATCCTCTTGCAGGGAGCGCTGCTGAAAAGTCCTGAAGCTTCGGGCAGACCCGGTCCCAACGTCCAGTTTGGTAACAACAATTGGATTTTAAATTTTTTACAAGGTCTCGCCAGGGCTCAGCAAGGATAGAGGCTGACATGTTGACATGTGGAACGAAGACACTAAAAGCAGTGTAGCCTACATACAACGCTTCAGAGATGTTTTCATAGACATTGTAGACTGTTTACCACTCCATTGTGTGTGTTTGAGTTGCGCTTCTGTGCACAAGCATTACTGTTTTCAATTCTGTAGGTATACTTATTTTTTGTAGGGATGTGGGAAAACTTCTGCCAGTTTCTCCAATAGAGATCTTGCTTCCCCCACAAGGATATGGTGTGGATACATCTTTGAATGTTTATGATTTTGTTCCATTTATGATTGTTTTGATGGTAATTACAGCTACATCAATCATTGGATCAAAGATATAATTCTGACAAGTTGATGACTAAGTCAATATATAACACCTGAGCGTCTCTCTGGAGAAATATTTCGCCTACAAATTAGGGTTATATAACATAATCTACTACAGAGGCATGAGGACTGAGACTTTTAAACTTCAGCCAGTGGAAGAAATTGTGAGATGCAACAGTTGAAGACATGCATAGATGTGGATGGGGCCCAGTAGTGGAAGTAGGAAAGGCTCATAAAGCGGTTCAAAGATCAGCAATAGAGATGTAAAAGAAATGTAATAATGCAGCAGGTGAAAACTTGGTCACATGTTCTGTAGGAACTACTAGTGGAAGTAAGCCATGACTGTAAGATCTGGTAGAGATTTAGAAATGGAGTTATAGAATATAGTCTCTGTACCAAGATTCCATGTAGTTGCTGTATCAGGCACGGAAATAAGTTTCAAGGTGTTTCTATGTCATAGAGATACTGTACAATCTTGAAAGAGAGGATACCAGTTGCAGTTCCATTACTATATCTGCCTTAAGTGTATGACCTATGCCCACTAGTGGGCCCCACCCTCGTGCGACTACGTCTTCAAGTGTTTTAGAAATTTAACCATCGAGTAACCAATAGCCGTCAACCTGTACACATTTATGGACTTCTCATAACCCATTAACCGACACACCTCTCAGACACGTCACCTCAGCCATCAGCAGATCTCGCAAGAAAATAGCAGAAGTCCTTGCCAAGAGCCTGTGACTGTTACTGACTACCATTAGCTAATCTCATCTCCTCCATTCTGGCAGCCTTATTTCCAGTTTCGATTGAATTAGTTATAAAAAGAAGATACTGGAAGTTGGGATTTCTCTTCCTTCTACACTAAGGTGCCTATGAACTAAGCTATTAACTTAGTATGCAACCATACGCAACATCGATTTAGCCAATTCCGACTTCATCGACTTAATGACACCCTATATCAGCTTCAGTCTCTTTTTTTGTTTATTGCATAAACAAAAAATCGGCGCAGCAAAGGAGTCACTCCTAAGTGTAGTATTGGGTAGCATATACCTAAAACTTTGAGGTCTACGTCACTTATATATTACATATTTAACGTTCAATACAGTTCACCCTGGAGGAAGAAATTAATGACAATACCTGTACTGGACATCATACTGACCATACAAGGATAGAGTTAAACACACTGTTTATAGGAAACCCACAAATAAGGACAACCTTGCTCACTGTTAGTCACATATTGATCTAAAAACCAAGACAGGAGTAATTAGGCACCCCTGAAGAGATACTTTCAAGACGTTAACAGAAGTTTTTGTCTTTTTACCTTCTTTCTTCCTCCAAACTTTTCATTCGTTTCAACTTTTCAAGTTTGTTTTACTGTAACAGAAAGAATTCCTGCAGTTATCAGCGGGTGCAAGTGTTCCATGATCAAAGTACTATAACCACTTTCAAGTTTCCTGGAATAGGCCCAGTTACTATCACAATTCTCTCTTGCAGGCCGCTGCGTCCTCCCGTAGAGTGTAACTGAAGCATGTAGGTGCCCATTTGAGAGTTTTATTAGACAAATAGTGTGATTTTACCCACTAAAATCATGTTACATATGTTTGAAAATACCTATTTTTTAACGCCTTCTATCCTTAAGAGCTGACGCATCTGAAATACAGGACAATTAGCTTAGTTTGTGTAGAAACAAATTTGACAATTTACTTAATTTGACATGTTAGTAAAAACTTGCTGTTGTTGGATTCCCAACAAAAATGTGATAATTCCTCATCTATTAACTGGAGAATCTCTTCTGATCGGCCTGAAATCCTAATGCTGGTGTATCTTAATTTGGATTTTGTTTCCTAATTTTATTGAAGATATTATTATGAAAACAGTTACTAAAAGAAAACAAAATGAACTACGTTATTCTTATAGAATGTTAGAGAATTTTAAATAGAATATAAGTGAATATAACTCACCTTTTTATTGTGTTTTAAAGTCTCAGGACTATAGAAAAACCCTTTAATATATTGCTAGGACGTTCGCAGTTGCATATTCTTTTGTTCCTAATTTTGATTTATATAACTCTGAAAAGCCTTAGGTGAACACCTTGAAAACTGTCAAGGCTGGTGTGCTGTAACCTGGGGAAGGTCACATAGTCAATGTTATGCAACCCGGATATAGTTTTTGTGCGATAAATTCTGATTGATTTCAAACTTTTATCGCTGGTGCAGCCTATTTAGCTGATGGTTGAGAGAGATTTAAAATGGCATTAAACTTTTTTCAATGAACTGTCTTGAATATGCCTCTTTATAGTCTATGTCGGTGCAATTTTCAGATATATTAATATAGCTTAAAATCCTAGAATTGTGTGATTCCATGACATAACTGGAGGATGCCTCATTAATTAACGTCAAATTTTCAGTCTTACTCAGCAGAATTAATCTATAATTGTATTATGGATTCCATCACACATTGGACTACTCCTTCATGATAAATTTTATACGTTAGCCAAAAAGGTACTCTAAGGGATAATGGAGACGATAACTTTGGTCTGTGTGTGTTTAGCATCAGGAATAATATTAGGCGAGAAGTAAACAATGAAATTGATTATTATAGGAACTAAGAAGCCTGAGTAGATCAATACCCCACTATTATAACATCAAAGTAGATAAGTACGTGTTTTATCAAGTTGCAATATGAACAGACTGACTGATGTCGTAGTAGCCAAGCTTAGGCTTGGTTACAAGTTTGGTAGACAAATAGATAATGATCAAACCAGATGCCAAGTGGCCAGCCCTTTGGTCACTATCTTGAACACTATGTGCTTAATTGTCCACTTATTGAAAAATACGCAGGTTTAAATCTGATATTTAAATCTATTTAAATCTGATATATAAATCTGATACAAACAATAAATGATACGCTGAAATTAACATGATTAGTATTTTCTATAATGCAGATGCGATTGTGAATTTTATTGTGCAATAACTTAGCAAATTTCAACAAAATCAGTATATAAACAGAAGAACAAACTCCATGAATAATTATTTTTTTCTAAGTAATGTCAGCGTATATACACATGTCGTGTCGATTAAACCGAACTGGCGGGTTTGGCATATTCTGCCGAATTAGCTGAATGAAAATTTGTTTTTGGCAAAAATTAGCGGAAATCAATCTGAACATAACGAAAAATATAAATATCATTGATTTTAAATATTGTTAAATAAATTTAAACTGGCCTAGGCTAAACATAGTAGAATTTAGGTAAAAAAAAAATTACGCCCAACTGCTCTAAAAATTAAACTTTTCCTAAATTTTCTCTTATTGTTTAAACAATATATTTTTGTCATAGAAAATGGTATATTCTTTTTTAGTTTTACACCAAACCTAAGTAAGAAACCTCACCTATCCATATGTAATTATTGTATCCTAATTCTACTAACATATATAACCCCTGTGGTTTAGCGCTTCTGTTTGATTATAATAATAATCTACTTATATATCATCGATCAGTTTAAATTTATTTAGTACAGTTTTACTTAAGATTTTGCAGATTCACTACATAAACAAAATTTCACTCTGCTTATTCGGCAGAAACTCGTCGACTCTTCTTATTCAGCACGACTATATATATATATATATATATATATATATATATATATATATATATATATATATATATATATATATATATATATATATATATATATATGCAAAAAGATCACAGTAAACAGGTGATATCAAATATATAAAACAACCACTATGAAATAGAAGAATTCAAGGCTTTGTGACTACTCACATTATCCTTGATAATGTGAGTAGTCAAAACACTTGAAATTCTTCTAATTTTCATAGTGGTTGTTTATATATATATATATATATATATATTTATATATATATATATATATATATATATATATATATATATATATATATATATATATATATATATATATATATATATGTTCGAGTTTGGAAATATATATATATATATATATATATATATATATATATATATATATATATATATATATATATATATATATATATATATATATATATATATATATATATATTGGTCCCTCGGTTTTCGTGCATCTCCAAACTCGAACACTTATGTAAGTGTATTTTCGTAAGTGCTGTTGCAAGTGTATTTTTGGGGGTCTGAAATAGGCTAACATACGTGACATTATTTCTTAAGGAAGTAAATTCGTTCGGTAATGGCACTTGAGCAGCATTCTTTAACGAATTTTCGGCGAAAACTTTAGACTTTATCCATTTAATTTCAGTTCAATAAATTGAAAAACATCTTATGATCGATTTTAAACTTTCAACAGTGACGGATCCTACTTAGAAGAAACATGAAAACCTCAGATGAGACAACATTTCATATATATATATAATTATAATATGAGAAATTTGGAAATACGTAGTTCTTCTGTACATGTTTCCATCAGTCACCAACGGTAACACAACACAGAGAGAGAGAGAGAGAGAGAGAGAGAGAGAGAGAGAGAGAGAGAGAGAGAGAGAGAGAAAGAGACAGAGACAGACAGACAGAAAAAAGCAGACAGAGACAGAGAGAGGCAAGCAGAAACAAACAGAAACACACACACACAAGATCCTGGGGTGATTATAACACCAGACACATCTCCTGAGGCGCACATCAACCAAATAACTGTTGCAGCATACGGGCGCCTAGCTAACCTAAAAACAGCATTCCGATATCTTAATAAAGAATCGTTCAGGACCCTGCACATACTGGAGTATGCAGCACCAGTTTGGAACCCACACCTAGCCAAGCACGTAAAGAAGCTAGAGAAAGTGCAAAGGTTTGCAACAAGACTAGTCCCGGAGCTAAGGGGTATGTCCTACGAGGAGCGGTTAAGGGAAATCGACCTGACGACACTGGAGGACAGGAGAAATAGGGGGGACATGATATCGTCATATAAGATACTGAGAGGAATTGACAAGGTGGACAAAGACAGAATGTTCCAGAGATGGGACACAGCAGCAAGGGAACACAGTTGGAAGTTGAAGACTCAGATGAATCACAGAGATGTTAGGAAGTATTTCTTCAGTCACAGAGTGGTCGGGAAGTGGAATAGTTTGGGAAGCGATGTAGTGGAGGCAGGTTCCATACATAGCTTTAAGAAGAGGTATGATAAAGCTCATGGCCCAGGGAGAGTAACCAGGTAGCGGCCAGTGAAGAGGCGGGGCCAGGAGCTGTGACTCGACCCCTGCAATCACAACTAGGTGAGTACACGTAGAGACACCACGTGGGCGACTCACAACTTTAGTGCTCCATGAATATAAGTGTTTTTGAGGGCTACACAAGGGTACTGCAGGGTTATCAAGTGTGTCAGGGTAGTGAACAACCTTTGAAGCGATTTACGAGTTGCCCTGAGCCACATAAGTGTGGGGAGAGCCATAATTTTGTAAGTGAACTAGAAATAAATATTTGGTGGCAGGGTCAGTGGGTCTAGTGTGCTCCAGGCGACGTTGCCACGTGTGTCACCCTGGATAATAAAGGTGAAATAAATATGTGACAAGTGAAAGTAATACAGTGAATAGGTTATATTATATATCGACAAGAAACGAAAGTGGATATACGCCAGAACATCACATCGAGTTGGACAATCTACAGGATACTACACGCTGGACAGCTGCATCGCATCGCAAGTATTCACCTATGCGTGGTTTTTGGGGTGTCAGGTGTAAGTTCCAATTACCTAACCGCTAAGCTGTTTGTGAACGGTCAACTCTCATAGTAAGATAAGGAATAGGATATCAAATACTCGGTAACAAGTAGCAATTGATTATTTATAGTAGAAAAGAGCGAGCAGACAGGTGAAGCATAGAATACATTAACTGGTAGATCAGGTGTGTCAGGTCAGGCCAGGTAGAGGAGCACTGTAGACTACGTGTTATTCGCAGACCCCACATACACACTCATACACCATAACACACAATTTCACCACTACTTTTCACACAATAAATCTACACACACAAAGTTACACACACACACACACACACACACACACACACACACACACACACACACACACACACACGCCCCGGTGGTCTGATGGCTAAAGCTCTCGCTTCACGCATGGAGGGCCTGGGTTCAATTCCCGGCAGGGCAGAAACATTTTGAAGTGTTTTCTTACACACACATACAACAGGCCTAGTGTCTAATCGACATGTGCCTAGGACAAAATGGTAACTAACACACACACACACACACACACACACACACACATACATACATACAGGCCCATAACACACAATTTCTCCACTACTCTTCACACAATTAACCCACACACACACACACACACACACACACACACACACACCACACACACATACAGGCCCATAACACAAAATTTCACCACTACTCTTCACACAATTAACCCATATATACACACACACACACACACACACACACACACACACACACACACACACACACCACACACACACACACACCACACCACTTCCCCCTGCTCCCTCCCCACCTCTCCTCTCCCTTCCCTGAACCCCCTCTCCCTCTCCTTCTCCCCTCTCTCCCCTCCCATTCTTCTCCACCTCTCTTCTCCTCCTCCACTCTCTCCTCATATTCCCCTCTTTCCCCCTCCCCACCTTTCTTTCATTTCCCCACTGTCTCCAGTTTCTCCTCTCCCTCCCTCCACCCCCACACAAACACTCATGCAATCACACCACAATACAACCACACAGAAATACATATTTTTTCACTCTGTGGCATCTTAAAAATAAACAAAATGGGGTGCCAGAGAACAGGACAGAAAACTAGGGGACTGGAGGATGAGTCTGCGAAGGAAGATTGGGCAGAAGAGCTCATGAAAAGGGAACATGAGTGGGGAAGGAAGCTAGAGGAGCTTAGCATGAAAATGGAGGAGAGGATAGCTGCAGAAAGCAAGAAAATGGAGAAGAGGATAGCTGCAGAAAGCAGGAAGTGGAAGAAGCAAGTCACAACAGCAGAGGCTAAGATACAGAGATTAGAAGAGGAACTGAAAAATTTGAAACAGCCTAAAGAACTAAAAAGCAATGTAGACATGGTATCAGAAACTGCTACCTCAGTCACAAATAAGGGGACTGTAGAGAATGGAGTGAAACTGTATGCAGAGGCCCTATAAGACCATCGTGGAGCCTGAGAAAAAGAGAGGATTACATCAGGAACAATAGCGGGGAGTGTAGAAAAAGGGAGAGCTAGTTATACGTAGAAGCCCTAACAGACCACAGCAATGCACAGGGAAAGTTAAGGGAAAGCGACAGGCCACTGGGCCAAGGGATAACAGACATTGAATAGATTGAATAAAGGAAAGCTGCAATGGAGGCAACTAAATCAAATCAGTGGTTACATAGGGATAGGCAGTGGGAGAATGAAAGAGAGAGATCAGTCTTTATTTACGGGCTCAGGGAAGCTGAAGGGAAAACTTATGAACAAGAAGACAAGGGGAGAAAAAAGGTATTGAAAGCATCATGAAAGCAATAGGAGAAGATGACATGACCCAGCTGGCAAATTTTCTGAGAATAGGGGGGTTTGCAAAGAGGAAGAATCCGGCCAGTCAAAGTGATTTTCAAGGCGGAATTGACTCGAAACAGGAATCTCCAGGAGAAAGCAAGACTAAGGGATATGTCAGATTACCGGAATGTGTATCTCGACCGCGACAGAACACGAGAAGAAAGACAGAAACTGAAAGAGAGGGTACAGAGACAAAAGGAGGAAAGAGAGATGGACAGGAGAACCCAGACTCAGGAGGAAGCTCAAATACCTTCAGATGTCCCCCAACCTGGACAACCCCAATGCAACCAAACAATCTAAACCAAAACACACTATGTTTTGAGAGCTTTACGCATTTGTAGTCCAGAGTTCATAGATGAAGAAATCTCTAAAATGTATGAAATAGCTAATGATTTAAAATACCCAAGAAACATAATTGATAAATCTTTTAAAATAGCTAGAAATACTTTACAATCCAAAAAGGGACAACCAACCTTATTCAACCAAAAATATGTTGGTTCTCCCTTACCATGAAAACTTGGTTGATATGCCTTCTTTTCTTAAGAATTTTAATATCAAAGTTGTATTTAAAAATCTTGATACAGTAAAAAGACTTTTGATAAAAAATTCCCCCTAAAATGCTGACGGATGTGTCTATAAGATTCCCTGTAAAATATGCGATAAAGTTTATTATGGTTAAACTGGTAAAAGTCTTGAACTAAGATTAAAACAACATAAATATAGCATTAGAACTGGACAAGATTCTAATGCTCTATTTATTCATGTGAGAGACTTTAACCATCCAATTGATTTTGAAAATGCTGAGATGGTTGTATCAAGCAAGTCCATGGTTGAGAGGAATATAATAGAATCATGTTTCATTAAAAGCAGTTTTGAAAATAATATGAATATTTCTTTTGGTTTATATAAATTGGATTCATTTATAATTAATAAAATTTGGGAAGAATTTAATGATAAATTGGACTAATCTTAATTCTTGGGAAGAGTTTCAGGTCCTTTCTTATGTTCCTCTTCACAGAGTCGTGAGATGTTACGCTACTGTGAGGTGTTGTCTTTGTTAGTGTGATGTGACTGTGAGGTGTATTCTGCCTCTTTATAAGCCTTCTTCTCACGTTTCCTTTTATAGTTCCTTGATAATGTGAGTAGTCACGAAAGCGCTTGGAATTCTTCTATTTTTTCATAGTGGTTGTCTTGCATATATATATATATGTCGTGCCGATTAGGTAAAACTGGTCAATTAGCAAGAACTCATCTAAAATTAAGTCATTTCTAAAATTTTCTCTTATACGTTTAAAGATGTATTTTTTTCATTTATGTTAATGTAAGAATTTATAATTTTGTACCAAGAGAAACTTTGAAAACCTACCTAACCTTATTACAACAAGCGCAATTTAATTTAGCCTAACCCAACTAAATATATTTTAGATACGTTAACATTAATTTAATAATAAACAAACACAATGAAATATATTTTTCTCGTTATGTTCAGAATGATTTTGGCGAAATTATTGCATACACAAATTTTCACTTGTCTTATATGGCAAGGTGAGCGTTGCTATTTAAGCCAAAATCGCAAGTTTTACCTAATCGGCACGACATATATATATATACGTAGTTCTTCTGTACATGTTTCCAACAGAGGCACCAACGGTAACACAACTGACACTACCGCAGCCTAGGAGCTTTACAGTAAATCTATATGGCTTTGAGGGACGTAAGAATATATTTTCTCCTAAAGCTCTTGGGCTGTGGGGAAGTGTCAGTTGGGTTACAGTTGGTGACTATGACGGAAAACATGTATAGAAGATCTGTTACCGAATCTTCCCTATTAGATGTCTGGTAACTCAAATGGTAGAGCACGGGGCCTGTCAATCTCTAGTCCATATTTCTGATTATTCATACATACATACATATATTCATACACACAACAATGAATATGCATGTACATGTGCAGATGTACCTGTATATGTATACATGTGCACATGCATACATATGCATGTATATGCATTCAAGGCCGAAATGGTGGGGTACACCAACAAGTGCTGGACACAATACACACAACCGCGGAGGTGAAGAGGATGCTAAGTGAACTAGATACCTCAAAGGCGATGGGACCGGACAATACCTCTCCATGGGTCCTGAGAGAGGAAGCAGAGGCGCTGTGTGGCCACTAACGACAATCTTCAACAAATCTATCGAAAAAGGGCGACTACCTGAGGTGTTGAAGATAACAAATGTAGTCTCAATTTTTAAGACAGGAGACAGGCAGGTAGCATTAAATTACAGACCAGTCACTGACATGTACAGTATCCAAAGTCATGAAGAAGATTATCAGGAGAAGAGTGGTGGAGAACCTAGTAAGGAATGAGCTTATACACGAGAAGCAGCACGGTTTCAGGAAGAGAAATCCTGTGTCACAAACCTAGTGGAGTTTTACGACAAGGTGACAGAAGTAAGACAAGAGAGACACAGACAGAGCTGGGTAGACTGCATTTTCTTGGACTGTAAGAAGGCTCTCGACACAGTTCCACACAAGAGATTATTGCAAAAGCAATAGGATCAGACAGGTATAACAGGAAAGGCACTGCAATGGATCAGAGAATACCGAACAGGAAGGCAACAACGAGTCATGGTACGTGACGAGGTGTCAGAGTGGGCGCCTGTGACGAGCGGGGTTCCACAGGGGTCAGTCCTAGAACCGGTGCTATTTCTAGTATATGTGTATGACATGACGGAAGGGATATATTCAGAAGTGTTCCTGTTTGCAGACGATGTGAAACTAACGAGGAGAATTCAATCGGATGAGGATCAGGCAGGACTACAAAGGAATCTGGACAGGCTGCAAGCCTGATCCGGCAACTAGCTCCTGAAGTTTAATAACACCAAGTGCAAAGTCATGAAGATTGGTGAAGGGAAAAGAAGATTCATACAGAGTACAGACTAGGGGACCAAAGACTGCCAACCTCACTCAAAGAAAAGAAATTTGGGGTGAGTATAATACCGAGCACATCTCCCGAGGCACATATCAATCAAATAACTGCTGCAGCATATGGGCGCCTGGCAAATAGCGTTTCGACACCCCAATAAGGAATCGTTCAAGATTCTGTACACCGTGTACATCAGGTCCATACTGGAATATGCAGCCCCAGTTTGGAACCCACACCTGGTCAAGCACGTCAATAAATTAGAGAAAGAGCAAAGATTTCCAAAAAGACTAGTCCCAGAGTTATGTCCGGGACTAGTCTTGTCCTGGACATAGTTCCAGGACAAGATATCTCTCCTACAAGGAGAGGTTAAGGAAAATCGACATGACACTGGAGGACAGGCGGGATAGGGAAAGACATGATTACAACATATAAAATACTGAGATGAATTGACAAGGTGGATAGGGGCACGATGTTTCAGAGATGGGACACAGAAACAAGTGGTCACGATTGGAAGTTGAAGACTCAGATGAGTCACAGGGATGTTAGGAAGCATTTTTTCAGTCATAGAGTTGTCAGGAAATGAAAGAGTCTGGAGAGTGATGTAGTGGAGGCAGGATCCATACATACCTTTAAGAAGAGATATGATAAAGCTCATGGAGCAGGGAGAGAGTGGACCTAGTAGCGACCAGTGAAGAGACGGGGCCAGGGGCTATAACTTGATCCCTGCAACCTCAGTTAGGTGAGTACACACATGTTAACATGCATACATGTTTTCATACCTTGATTCATTAGAATTGTAAAGCCTAGCATTATTAGTTTCGCGTGCGTTGAGTTAATAGCAGCTGAGGATACCTTTCTAGGATCACGTAGCTACCGAAATGCATCTAGTTATTGGTGTTTTTCTCATAACCTTTCACTATAAACGAAAGAACCCACATGCCCAATAGATAACGCACAGTCCCATCCTTTGTAAAACTAAATTTGATGTTGCTGTAATTACCATTAAAACAAACACACCAGGAAATACACCAGTGGGTAACAGTACTTCTTGTGGTGGATGCTACAAGGTATTCTGATGCATTCCTGCACTCCTCCAAGAAAACACATACGCATGCAAAACTGAATACAAATCCTTGGGCACAAGACCGTAACTCCAATGTCAACATCAAGGCGAGGTGGAAAAGCTGTACTGGTATTAAATAAATAAAAAAAGATGCATTGTTTTTACATGAAAAGGACAAAATGAAAGAGAGATGTCTTAAGTCTTCCACTTCAACTATCAGAAGAGAGTCATAGTCACCTTCGCAACAATCATCACCCACATTTTTCACCTGACCTCAGTGGTGTGTACTAGGTAAAAAGAATAATTCTTGTATTTTCTATATACTTGGTAAAGGTCAACTTACCCTTCCCTGTGGATGAAACGTTGTACCAATGAAGACTCATGCATTTAGTGTTTTCTTACCTTATCTATTTTTTTGTCATGGACAACCCGTAAATAACTGATGGAACCAAAACCTCGTCAGGTCGGTCTCAGAACAAGAAGCATGTTGCTTCCCAGGTACTCAATACATTTGTTCTCGTTCACTGAATGAAATAAAAGATATCAAACAAACAAATACCTTTCTTTGCACCCCACGTGGGCGACGTCACAACAATGTGGACGAGACAGCACATTGAGGGGTCTGTAGTCACTACCACAGAGAGAGAAAGAGAAAGAGACAGACAGACATAAAAAAGCAGACAGAGACAGAGAGAGGCAAGCAGAAACAGACAGTAAAACACACACACACACACACACACACACACACACACACACACACACACACACACACACACACACACACACATACACACATATACACACACATAAAAAAAGGCCAAGTGTTTTTCGAGAAGTGCCTTTGACAACCAGTAACTAACACACACACTCTAACGCACACACACACTAACACACAAAGACACACACACAGTGAAGATTATCAGAAGAGTGGTGGAGCACCTAGAAAGGAGGGGGCTTATACGTGACAACCAGCACGGCATCAGGGAAGGAATATCCTGTGTCACAAACCTATTGGAGTTCTACGACAAGGCAACAGAAATAAGACAGGAGAGAGAGAGAGAGAGAGAGAGAGAGAGAGAGAGAGAGAGAGAGAGAGAGAGAGAGAGAGAGAGAGAGAGAGAGAGAAAGAATGGATGGAGATGGGTAGACAGCATCTTTTTGGACTGTAAGAAGGCTTTCGACACAGTACCACACAAGAGACTCATTGAATAGCTAGAGGAGAAGCCAGGAATAGTAGGAAAGTATTGCACTGGATATGGGAATGCCTGACAGGATGGAAACAACGTGTGTTTACGTGAAGAGGTGTCCGAGTAGGCGCATGTGTCGAGAGAGGTTCCACAAGGGTCAGTCCTAGATCCGGTACTTTTTCTTGTATATGTGAATGCCATGACGGTGTCCCTGTTTGCAGACGATGTAAAACGAATTAGGAGAATACAAGCAGACGAGGATCAGATAAGTCATGAAGGTTGGGGAAGGACAAAGAAGACTGCAGACGGAGTGCGGCATAGGGAGTCAAAGGCTGCAAAACTAACTGAAGGAAAAGAATCTTGGGATTAGCATCATACCAAGCACATCTCCTTAGGCGCACATCAACCAAATAACCGCTGCAGCATATGGGTGACTGGCAAACCTAAGAATAGCACTTCGACATTTAAGTAAGGAGTTGTTCACCGTGTACGTCTGGCCCATATTGGAATATGGAGCACCAGTATAGACCCCACACCTGATCAAACACCTCATGAAATTGGAGAAAGTGCAAAGTTTGCAACAAGACTAGGAGAGGTTAAGGACGTCAACCTGATGACACTGGAGGACAGGATGGATAGGGAGGACATGATAACGACGTATAAAATACTGAGAGGAAATGACAAGGTAGACAGAGCCAGAATGTTTCAAAGATGGGTCACAGAAACAACGGGACACAACTGGAAGTTAAAAAGTCCAATGAGCCATAGGGATGTTAGGAAGTATTTCTTCAGCCTTAGAGTTGTCAGGAAGTGGAACAATCTGGAAAGTTAAGTAATGGAGATAGAATCCATACATAACTTTACGAAGAGGTGGGATACCTCTTTGAGCAGGGAGAGAGTGAAGCTAGTGGCGAGTAGCGAAGAGGTGCTGCCAGGATCAACGACTAGACCCCTGCAGCCACAAAGAGGGGAGTACAGTGCCTCTGCTTCCTCTCTCAAGACCCATGAAGAAATGTTATTTGGGTCCACCGCCTTCGGGTATCAAGTTCACATAACAGTTTATTCACCTCGTCAGTTGTGTGACGTGTGTCCAGCGTCGCTGCTGGACCCTACCGCCTCAGTCTTCTGACAGCCTTTCTGTCTCCACTGAGAATGTCTTCCTATATCTTGTGCTGAGCTCTTCACATACTTGCCGGTCATTTTTTGCGAGCTCCCTTCCTTCCATTCTCAGCCTGATTACTTGGTCCCTCACTATTGTTTTTCTCTTGATGGGGCTGTATAATAACTTTGGGTTAGATTTAGCAATGTCATTCTCATATTGGCGCTGGGCCTCCCTCCTTAACATGCATATTCGTTTCCGGCCCTCCGGCTCTGCTCCTTATTTTCCTGACTCCTTAGCCTTTTATTTTTATTTTCTATACTCTAGCACACTTGGCTTTATCCTCTCAACAACTTCGGGTACACCATAGGCTCACTATGGTCTTCCCATTGATTCTATTACCCCTGGATATGAACTTGGCCTCTTTCCTCGTTCTTCCACTGCTTCACTTTCCACTGTTATCTCTACATTGTATTCGAAACTCGGGACCACATTATCACTAGCGATGTATGTAATATCCCCAGTGATAGAACTGCTCAAGGTGAACACGAGGTCCAGTCTTTCTGGTTCATTGTCTCCTCTTTCACTGGTTGTGTCCCTAACATTTTGGTCCATTAAGTTTCCCAGTACTGCCTCTCGCATCTTAGTTTCCCATGTGGTTCCAGGTTTTTCCAGTCAATTTCCATGTGGCTGAAATCCCCCATGATGAATAACTTTGCCCTGCCCATGTGGGCCCTTCTGGCCACATTAGCTATTGTATCCACCTTTGGTCTGTTGCTCTCATTATACTCTTTCTTGTCTTGGTCTCTTACTATTCATTGACGAGTTGTACATCACTGCTATCACCACTTGGGATCCCTTGTCTAAATTGTTTCTACTAGTCATGTGCTTCCTCTCTGTGCATTCCTCCCAACTCCTCAAAACTCCACTGGTTTTTGATGAGCAGTGCTACTTATCTCCCTCTGTTCCCTCTGTGTTTTTTTTTTAGTATCTAATGGCCAGTTGGGAAGATTGTATCTGTTATCATCTCCGTTAGCTTTGTTACTGTGAGCGTTATGTTGTCTGGGGATGCCGCCATGATTGGTTCGTGCTACTCCTCACTCTTATTTGTTATTCTGTCTGAGTTTGTGTACCATACCTTCACCTTTTTTCCACTCTGGGGTGTGGCGGGATTGATGTGAGCTGGGAGAGTGAGAAGCAGGGCAGGATACTATGAGAGGCTGCTGTGAAGGTGTAGTTTGTGCTGGGGAAGAGGGGCTATGGGTGTGAAGTGGTTTATTTTGGATTATTGTGTTTGGTTAGGGTAGGGTGTTAGGGACTGAGGGGGGATTCTGTGGGTGGAATCGTGGGTGATTGTGTCTGGTGGTCTTCTCTCCCCTCCCCCCAAGGTTAAACTTCTCTGCCTGTTGATGCCAGCCTTATCTCTCCTTCCTGCCTCTGGCATTTTTGTATCCTCTTTCTATTATGCTCCTATTCGTTTCATGTTCTGTCAAGGTCGAGGTGCACTTTCTAGTATTTTTGTGAGCCCTTTTACCATGGTTTCTGCTGCATGATCCTATTTCATACCAATTATGCCGTGAACGTCGAATTGCCTGGGCTATTTTTACCTTTCAAATACTCCCAAGTCTGTGAAAAGTTGTCAGCTGGGACATGTCTCTCAATCTCTTTTTTCTCCTCTTGTTGTCTTTCATCATAGGTCCTCCCTTCAGCTTCCTGAAGTCCACGAATGATTAGTGGCCTCTCCTTCTCTTCCCATTCCCTGTCCCTCCGTATCTCTGGATCCGATTTAACAATTTTCTTTATTGGTTTCCTTATCATTTCCTGGACCACCTGTTGGCCAGATATCACTTCTGCAAAGGACTTCTTGTCTCCTCCTCTTCCTTCAGCCCCCTTGCTATCTGCTGATGTTTCCAACACCATGCCCTATTAGTTCCCCTGCTCTATATCCCACTTCAGCACTTCCAGCTTTTCCTCTAAGTTCTGTATTCTTGTCTCAGCAGCTTTACCTTGTAACTACCATTTCTTGCTCTTTGTATCCATATTCTGGGCCATTTCAATGCAAAGCATGTTTAGCTTTTTCCCCACTCTTGTTCTATCATGCTCCTGAGCCTTGTTACCCATGATTCCATCTCAGACAACTCTTTCTTGGTGTGTGTGTGTGTGTCATGTGAAGAGCAATGATACATTTATGCAACGTATGCCACACGCCCATACAGGCATGCCCTCCCGATCAGTGAACCAGCTGTTAAGGGTATGACAGGGAGGCCCACTTTTATGATGAACAATTCTTTTCCATCTGCCAATCACAAGGAAACCCGTCAAAGTAAAGAAGCGATGTCTGGGACTCGTGAAACAACATTGGCAGACTTACCTCAAGTCTGGTCGCTCACAATTCTCACTGTGTCTCTTGCTTGCAAACTTGTTATTCTGTACATAGTTTATATACATTGTACATATATTTGCATTAGTATTTGGTGAAGGAAATATACTAAATATTTACTCTTTGTTGCCTTTGTGCTCATTCCTACCTTGGTTATAGTGATGCTGCTGCTATAAGCAGGTGTACAGGCCACAACACTACACCTGTACTCACCTAATTGGTCACGCCTCTTCACTGGTCGCTACTAGGTCCACTCTCTCCCTGCTAAATGAGCTTTATCATACCTCTTCTTGAAGCAATGTATGGATCCTGCCTTCACTACATTACTCTCCAGGCTGTTCCACTTCCTGACAACTCTGTTACTGAAGAAATACTTCCTAACATCCCAGTGACTAATATGATACTTCAACTTCCAATTGTGACCCCTTGCTGTTTTGTCTCATTTCTGAAACATCCTGTCCACCTTGTCAATTCCTTTCAGTATTTTATATCTCGTTATCATGTAACCCTTATCCCTCGTGTCCTCCAGTGTCGTTAGGTCGATTTCCCTTAACCTCTCTTCGTAGTATATGCCCCTTAGCTCTGGGACTAGTCTTGTTGCAAACCTTTGCACATTCTCTAATTTCTTGACGGGCATGACCAGGTGTGGGTTCCAAACAGGTGCTACATACTCAAATATGGGCTTGACGTACATTTTGTACAAAGTTATGAACGATTCCTTATTGAGGTATTGGAACGCTATTCTTAGGTTTGCCAGGCAACCCACATGCTGCCGCAGTTATTTGGTTGATGTGCGCCACAAAAGATGTGCTCGGTATTATACTTACCCCAAGATCCTTTTCCTTGAGTTAGGTTTGAGGTCTTTTACCCCCTAGCCTATACTCTGTCTGCGTTTTTTTGTTGCCCTTCTCAATCTTCATGACTTTGCACTTGGTGAAATTAAACCCCAGAAGCCAGTTGCTGTACCAGGCTTACAGCTTGTCCAGATCTCTTTGTAGTCCTGTCTGATCCTCATCCGACTGAATTCTCCTCATTAGCTTCACATCGTCTGCAAACAGGGACACTTCTGAGTCCATCCTTCCCGTTATGTCATTCACATATACCAGAAACAGCACCGTTCCTAGGATTGATCCCTGTGGAACCCCACCCGTCACAGGCGCCCTCTCTGACACCTCATCACGTACCATAACTCGTTGTTCTCTTCCTGTCAGGTATTTTCTGATCCATTACAGTGCCTTTCCTGTTATGCCTGCCTGATACTCTAGCTCTTCCACTAATCTCTTGTGTGGAACTGTGTCGCAAGCCTTCTTGCAGCCCAAGAAAATGCAGTCTACCCACTACTCTCCCTCTCTCTCTTGTTCTACTTCCATCACCTTGTCGTAAAACTCCAGTAGGTTTGTTTCACAGGATTTCTCTTCCCTGAAACCGTACTGGTTGTCATGTATAAGCTTGTTCCTTTCTAGGTGCTACACCACTTTTCTCCTGATAATCCTCTCCATGAATTTGCATACTATACATGTCAGTGACTGGTCTGTAGTTTAATGCTGCGTGTCTGTCTCCTTTTTTAAAAATTGTGACAACATTTGCTGTCTTCCACACCTCAAGTAGTCGCTCTGTTTCGATAGACGTGTTGAAGATTGTTGTTAGTGGTACACACAGCGCCTCTGCTCCCTCTCTCAGAACCCATGGAGAGATGTTGTCCGGTCCCACCGCCTTTGAGGTATCTTAGCTGCCTCTTCACTTAGCTGCCTCTTCACCTCCTCGGTTGTGTGTATTGTGTCTAGCACTTGTTGGCGTATCCCACCATTCTGGCTTTCAGGAGTTCTTTCTGTCTCCAATGAAAATACTTCCTTAAATCTCATGTTGAGCTCTTCACATACTTCTCGGTCGTTTCTTGTGAACTCCCCTCCTTTCTTCCTCAGCCTGATTACGTGGTCATTGACTGTTATTTTCCTCCTGATGTGGCTATGGAACAGCTTCGGGTCAGATTTGGCTTTCGATGCTATGTCGTTTTCGTATTTCCGCTGGGCCTCCCTCCTTATCTGAGCAAATTCGTTTCTGGCTCTTCAACTAATCTCCTTATTTTCCTGGGTCCTTTGAATTCTATACTTTTTCCATTCTCTGGCGCACTTAGTTTTGGCCTCTCTAAACCTGTGGGTGAACCAAGGGCTGGTTCTGGTCTTCCCATTATTTATGTTGCCCTTGGGAACGAACCTCTCCTCTGCCTCCTTGCATTTTGTTTTCACGTATTCCTGTGTTCATAATAGAGTGTGTGTGTGTGTGTGTGTGTGTGTGTGTGTGTGTGTGTGTGTGTGTGTGTGTACTCACCTATTTGTACTCACCTATTTGTGGTTGCAGGGGTTGAGACTCAGCTCCTGGCCCCGCCTCTTCACTAACCGCTACTAGGTCCTCTCTCTCCCTGCTCCATGAGCTTTATGTGTGTGTGTGTGTGAGGAGGAGGGAGAGAGACAGAGATGAAAATAGAGGGAGACATAAAGAGAGAGAGAGGGATCCTCATGTTTGTAAATAATTCACAGAGGCGTACAAATAAAAAAGTGCTACTTAGTAAAGTCCTGTGAGCATGGCTAGCCAAGCATATAAATTGTTTGCTAAGCGTTAAGCGTTGTTACACTGCTTGCATTATGTAAGGACTTCATTGTCATTATGTAAAGTCTACATTACTAAGATTTGTCTTGACAATGACATCGCTACAGTTAAGGATGTTTTGTCTAAGTCCTTATTATAGCTCACATCTATAGAAGTGTGTTTGATTAGGATAGATCCGTCAAGAAACAGAATAAGTGTTTCTAGATGCGGGTCTTACTCACGTGGTGACCCGCCACGGGTCTTACTCACGTGGTGACCCGCCACGGGTCTTACTCACGTGGTGACCCGCCACGGGTCTTACTCACGTGGTGACTCGCCACGGGTCTTACTCACGTGGTGACTCGCCACGGGTCTTACTCACGTGGTGACCCGCCACGGGTCTTACTCACGTGGTGACCCGCCACGGGTCTTACTCACGTGGTGACCCGCCACGGGTCTTACTCACGTGGTGACCCGCCACGGGTCTTACTCACGTGGTGACCCGCCACGGGTCTTACTCCCGTGGTGACCCGCCACGGGTCTTACTCCCGTGGTGACCCGCCACGGGTCTTACTCCCGTGGTGACTCGCCACGGGTCTTACTCACGTGGTGACCCGCCACGGGTCTTACTCCCGTGGTGACCCGCCACGGGTCTTACTCCCGTGGTGACCCGCCACGGTTCTTACTCCCGTGGTGACTCGCCACGGGTCTTACTCACGTGGTGACCCGCCACGGGTCTTACTCCCGTGGTGACCCGCCATAATCGGCAAACAGAGGTACATCTGTATCACTCCCATCTGGTATATCATTCACATAAATCAGAAACAGTATTCGTCCTGGACAATCACTCTTTGCTTCCTTACCCTAAGGAATTCTGATCAACCAGAGAACGTTCCCTGTTATTCCTGCCTGAATCTCAAAATTGTTCCTCCAGTCTCTGGTATGGTACAATATCAAACGCCTTATCACAGTCTAAGAAAATGCAGTCTACCTACCCTTCACTCTCTTGTATCACTTTTGTCAGGTAGTCATAAAATTTCAACATGTTCCAACACCTGTGAACCAGTGTTTGTTATTGTTCATAAAGCCACGTCTCACCAACACCTGTGAACCAGTGCTGGTTATTGTTCATAAAGCCACGTCTCACCAACACCTGTGAACCAGTGCTGGTTATTATTCATAAAGCCACGTCTCACCAACACCTGTGAACCAGTGCTGGTTATTGTTCATAAAGCCACGTCTCACCAGTGTTCAACCAATCTTGTGAGTTAAGACACATGTGCAACAGTTAGGTATCTTTATTTCGAAACCTTTCGCCTACACAGTAGGCTTCTTCAGTCGAGTACAGAAAAGTTGGTAGAAGCAGAAGAGATGTGAAGACGATGTAATCAGTCCATCACCCTTGAAGATCTAGTTTTGAGGTTGTCAGTCCCTCAGCCTGAGGGATTGTATTTTATATATCTTTATCATGTCCCACCATCTCTCCTGTCCTCCAGTGCCCTAGAAGACTAGTGTCCTAGGCTCCGGCACTAGTCTTCTGGCAAACCTTTGCACTTTCTCTAATTTCATGACGTGCTTGACCAGGTGTGGGTTCCATTCTGGTGCTGCGAACTCCAATATGGGAATGACGCACACGATGTAAAGAATCTTGAATGATTCCTTACTCAGGTGTGGGGGTAGAGTGGCCATTGGGGTAGAGAGAGGGGAGTAGAGCGGTGAGTGGGCAGCGGATTAGAGAGTGGGCAACGTGATGTAGAGTGGGTAGTGTAGTGTAGAGTGGGCAGTGTTGTAGAGAGTTAGCAGTGGGTTAGAGAGTGGGCAGTAGGGTAGAGAATGGGCAGTGTTATAGAGAGTTATAAGTGGATTAGAGAGTGGGCAGTAGGGTAGAAAGTAAGCAGTGTGGTGTAGAGTGGGCAGTGTGGTGAAGAGTGGACAGTGAAGGGTAGAGTGGGCAGTATGGTATACAGTGGGAAGTTATAAATTAGACACATATGCAACACTTGGGTATCTTTATTGAGGAAACGTTTCGCCACACAGTGGCTTCATCAGTCCAATACAAAGTAGAAAGGTGTAAGGAGAGGAGGAGTTTGAAATAATCAGTCCCTCGGCCTGGAGTCGATGTGTTCAGTCCATCAATCTTGTAGAAGGTACAGTACATGTCCTTAGAGGTTGCTTATATACTGTAGTCAGGTGAGGCGAAGCAGCAGGAGGCGGGGTCATAGTGGTACCATCCACTAGTCGAAGTAGGTCTTCGTCCAAAGTTTGGACAGGTGTGAAGAATTCGTTTGTATCAAGATCCCAATATGTTGCTGTGTAAAGATACCCAAGTGTTGCATATGTGTCTAATTTATAACTTGTCGGTTTTCTGAACCATTCATCTACACAGTGGGCAGTGTGGTAGAGTGGGCAGTGTGGTGTGGAGTGGGCAGTTTAGGGTACAGTGGGCAGTGTGGTAGATTACACATTGGGGCAGAGTGTGCAGTGGGTTAGAGAGGGCAGTGGGATAGAATGGGCTGTAAGGTAGAATGGGCAGTGGGGTAGAGAGTGGGCAGTGGGATAGAGTGAGCAGTGGGGCAGAGTGGGCTGATGGGTAAAGAGTTGCAGTGGCGTAGAGTTGGCAGCTGGGTAGAATTTTCAATGAGGTAGAGAGGGTAGTAGGGTAGAGAGTGGGCAGTGGGGTAGAGTAGGCAGTAGGTTAGAAAGTGGGCAGTGGAGTAGAGATTGGGCAGAGTGGTGTAGAATGGTCAGTGTCGTGTAGAGCGGGCAGTGTGGTTGAGCAGGCAGTGTAGTGTACAGTGGGCAGTGGTGTAGAATGGGCAAGGGTATACTGTGGGCAGTGTGGTGTGGAGTGCGCAGTGTAGGGTACAGTGAGCAGTGTAGTGAAGAGTGGGCAGTGGAGCAGAGTTGGCAGAGGGGTAGAGTGGGCATTGGTGAAAAGTGAGCAATGAGGTAGAATGGGCAGTAGGGTAGACAGTGGGCAGTGGGGTAGAGTGGGCAGTGGGGTTGAGTGGGCAGTTGGGTAGAGAATAGGCAGTGGGGTAGATTGAGTAGTGGGCTAGAGTGAGCAGTTTGGTATAGAGTGAGCAGTGGGGGTAGAGTGAGCGGTGGGGTAGAGTATGCAGTTGGGCAGATAGTTTCCAGTGGGGTAGAGAGTGGGCAGTGTATTTAAAAAAGGACAATGTGGTGTAGAGTAGTGTGATGTAGAGTGGGCAGTGTGGTGTAGATTGGACAGTGGGGTGTAGAGTGGGCAATGAGGAAGAATGGGAAGTGGGGTGGAATGGGCAGTGGTGTGGGCACTTTTATATGATAAATACATTAAAGACCTTACCTGACCATAAAAGGGCACTTGTTAGTTGACAGCTCAGAACCCCAGGAGCAGCAACCTGGGTGTCTCCCTTGTAGCCTCTGTGTCCCACGGGGC
The DNA here is from genome assembly GCA_009830355.1 of Cherax destructor. Taxonomy (NCBI): domain Eukaryota; kingdom Metazoa; phylum Arthropoda; class Malacostraca; order Decapoda; family Parastacidae; genus Cherax; species Cherax destructor. The sequence continues at coordinate 2,954 of WNWK01019980.1, read as the reverse complement.
TGTGGAAGGTGATGTTAACAGGGTTAACACTACCACGGGGCTGTGGAAGGTGATGTTAACAGGGTTAACACTACCACGGGGCTGTGAAGGTGATGTTAACAGGGTTACACTACCACGGGCTGTGGAAGTGATGTTAACAGGTTAACACTACCAGGGGCTGTGGAAGGTGATGTTAACAGGGTTAACACACCACGGGCTTGGAAGGTAATTTAACAGGGTAACTACCCGGCTGTGGAAGTAATGTTAACAGGTTAACACTACCACGGGGCTGTGGAAGGTGATGTTAACAGGGTTAACACTACCACGGGCTGTGGAAGGTGATGTTAGGTTACTCGGGTTGGGATGTAACAGTTACCACGGGGCTGTGGAGGTGATGTACGGGAAACTACGGTATAGAGTAATTAACAGGGTTAACACTACCACGGGGCTGTGGAAGGTGATGTTAACAGGTTAACACTCACGGGGATGTGGAAGGTGATGTTAAAGGGTTAACACTACACGGGGCTGTGGAAGGTGATGTTAACAGGGTTAACACTACCACGGGGCTGTGGAAGGTAATGTTAACAGGGTTAACACTACCACGGGGCTGTGGAAGGTGATGTTTACAGGGTTAACACTACCACGGGGCTGTGGAAGATAATGTTAACAGGGTTAACACTACCACGGGGCTGTGGAAGGTAATGTTAACAGGGTTAACACTACCACGGGGCTGTGGAAGGTAATGGTAACAGGGTTAACACTACCACGGGGCTGTGGAAGGTAATGTTAACAGGGTTAACACTACCACGGGGCTGTGGAAGGTAATGTTAACAGGGTTAACACTACCACGGGCTGTGAAGATGATGTTAACAGGTTAACACTACCACGGGGCTGTGGAAGGTGATGTTAACAGGTTAACACTACCACGGGCGTGAAGGTATGTTTACAGGGTTAACACTACCACGGGCTGTGGAAGATAATGTTAACAGGGTTAACACTACCACGGGCTGTGGAAGGTAATGTTAACAGGGTAACACTACCACGGGGCTGTGGAAGGTGATGTTAACACGGTTAACACTCCACGGGCTGTGAAGGTAATGTTAACAGGGTTAACACTACCACGGGGTGGAAGGTGATGTTTACAGGGTTAACACTACCACGGGCTGTGGAAGATAATGTTAACAGGGTTAACACTACCACGGGCTGTGGAAGGTAATGTTAACAGGGTTAACACTACCACGGGCTGTGGAAGGTAATGGTAACAGGGTTAACACTACCACGGGCTGTGGAAGGTAATGTTAACAGGGTTAACACTACCACGGGGCTGTGGAAGGTAATGTTAACAGGGTTAACACTACCACGGGGCTGTGGAAGGTGATGTTAACACGGTTAACACTACCACGGGGCTGTGGAAGGTGATGTTAACAGGGTTAACACTACCACGGGGCTGTGGAAGGTGATTGTAACATGGTTAACAATACCACGGGGCTGTGGAAGGTGATGTTAACAGGGTTAACACTACCACGGGGCTGTTGAAGGTAATGTTAACAGGGTAACACTATAACGGGGCGTGAAGGTGATGTTAACAGGGTTAACACTACCACGGGGCTGTGGAAGGTGATGTTAACAGGGTTAACACTACCACGGGGCTGTGGAAGGTGATGTTAACAGGGTTAACACTACCACGGGGCTGTGGAAGGTGATGTTAACAGGGTTAACACTACCACGGGGCTGTAGAAGGTAATGTTAACAGGGTTAACACTACCACGGGGCTGTGGAAGGTGATGTTAACAGGGTTAACACTACCACGGGGCTGTGGAAGGTAATGTTAACAGGGTTAACACTACCACGGGGCTGTGGAAGGTGATGTTAACAGGGTTAACACTAGCACGGGGTGTGGAAGGTGATGTTAACAGGGTTAACACTACCACGGGAGCTGTGGAAGGTAATGTTAACAGGGTTAACACTACCACGGGGCTGTGGAAGGTGATGTTAACAGGGTTAACACTACCACGGGGCTGTGGAAGGTAATGTTAACAGGGTTAACACTACCACGGGGCTGTGGAAGGTAATGTTAACAGGGTTAACACTACCACGGGGCTGTGGAAGGTAATGTTAACAGGTTTAACACTACCTAAGGATTATATATTCCACTATTTCATGTTTGTTACCTGGAGCATCATGGGCAAATATTACCTGGTTGTGGGCAATGGCCCGCGTATAACGGCATCTTAAATGGCGTGTCCTATCACACCACCTATATAACTTTCTGCTGCAGCGGAATGGTTAAAGTAACGGTCGGATAAAGTACTCACCTGGGTGTATGTATCGGACCCAACTGATGTGACGCTGCATCGATGCTTGATTGAAGCGTGAGAAGTGATAACGCTCTTGGCCACGTCTTCTGTCGTCTGCTTAACACACGACATTTTTTCAGCAAGATGGCTACTGGAGGAAGGAGGAGGGTCAACACCGTGTGTGTTGAAGTGTTGCGAGGAGCTGTGTACCCGGATAACGCGAATGTTTTGTTGCCGCGATTATCCGTGATGCTATGGCATTGGAATTGAGGAATTAGAGGCATAGCGCTGAATGGTGCGCACAGAATTTTCATCAAGTTTGCTACGACAGCGGCATATGAGGATTGTGGCCAGTTCCAGGACAAACCGATGGTGATCAACGCTGGCCTGGAGGTACGCTTGAGAATGTATCAAGATATTATACCTATATTCGAGTCCGCAACGTGCCATTTGAAGTTTTGGATGGGGATATTCGAGCAGCGTTTCAACAATTTGGAGTGGTGCATACGGCTGTGATGGGCAAATGGACAGACGGAATTTACGCAGGATTACAGGAAGGGTCATATTCCTCAAAATGACTCTCCGACAGCCTATACCATCGTATGTTGTCCTTGATGATTTTAGGACTCAAGTCTACGTCACATACGCCGGTCAGCAACGAACCTGCAGACTATGGGG